>CM032164.1:26389645-26568874 GCA_018901935.1 Pugionium cornutum
ATCGAAGATCAAGCACCACCTGATAATGCAGAACAACATGATTAACGTAACACATTCACTACTTCTGGTTCATCTCACCCAATGATAACCCGAGCTAAAGCAGGAATCTCCAAACCAAATCCAAAATATGCACTTTTTGCAGTAAAAGAAGTATATCCCGAACCAAAGTCCATCAAATCTGCTTTACAAGACCCATGATGGGCAAATGCGATGAGTGAAGAAATGAACACTCTATATGAAACGGATACGTGGGATCTTGTTCCTCCTATAGACGGCGTTGTCCCCTTGGGTTGTAAATGGGTATTTAAAACTAAACTAAAGTAAGATGGTTCTTTGGACAGGTTAAAGGCGCGACTTGTAGCAAAAGGCTACGAACAATCTGAAGGGATAGACTTTTTGGAAACATATAGTCCGGTTGTCAAAACCAAACGATGAGGTCAATTTTACACATTGCTATAATCAAAGGTTGGAATGTTAGACAACTTGATGTGAAGAATACCTTCTTACATGGGGAATTAAAGGAGACAATTTACATGGTACAACCACCCGGATTTACAAATACATCAAAACCGGAGTACATTTGTAAACTAACACTACAAGAAAACATTTACTTTTCCGACGGCATTTCCGACGGACAAAAAACCGTCGGATGTTTCCGACGACATTACGACGGATCAGCGACAAATAACCAAAGGATTTGAAACCGTCGGAGATCCGTCGGTAATTTCCGATGCCGCAGGGATCGTCGGTAAATCGATGGTGAAAACAGACGGTAAACCGTTGCGTTTCCGACGATATCCTAATCGTCGGGATATCCTCTTGAAATCGTCGGAATATTACCGACGGCTTCAGGTACGTCGGTAATATTCCGACGAGTTCGTGACGGATTATGTATTTTATAGCCCGTCGGGAATCCGTCGGCTGCGGTCGTCGGAAACCCATCGGAACTATCCGACCATTGTCGGCTACAGTCAGAAATCCGTCGGAAATATACGAACCTTGTTAAAAATGTGTGTTTATCCGTCGATGGTCGGACATCCGTCGGAAAACCGTCGGTTTATTTTGATAAGATTTATTCGAAATACGTGAATATCCGGTTGTGGTCGGTAACCGTCGGAATTCCATCGGAAATAGAGAATATTCTGAAGAATAATCTTTTTACAGTTCGTAATTATCTGTTAATAATTCTTAATAATCTGTTAAAAAATCGTGATAATATCTATTTTTCAGTATAAATAAGCTATGATCTTTCAAAATTTTAATAGAACCAAAATTTTTTAAAAAATGTGTTCTTCGGGTTCTTTTGAGTATTTTCGATCGTGGATGGATAAACCTCGATATGATTCAACCACGGGGGAATTGACTGATGAATTTGCGCAAGGTGTTGAAGAGTTCATGACATTTGCATCAAAGAATAGCATGACATCGAAATACGGTAAAATGTATTGTCCGTGTATTAAATGTCAAAATCATAGATTAATCTCTGTTAGAGAAGTACGTAATCATTTGTATAGGAATGGATTTATGCGGGGTTACAAAATTTGGTATTCACATGGAGAAACTGATGCAACGATGCAATATTATGGTAGTACTTCAAAAAGGATAGATAATACTAATGTTAGGGTAGAGGAACCGACATTAGAAGTTGATATAAACGGAGGTACTGTTCAGATGGTGAATGATGCATTTCGTGAACAAAGAGAATCGTACATCGAAGATATTAGCAGAATAGAGGAACCTAATTTGGAAGCCCGGAAATTTTTTGATATGTTAGATGCATCCAAGCAGCCTTTGTATAAAGGATGTAGAGATGGATTATCGCCTTTATCTGCTGCAAGCAGGTTGATGACAATAAAGACGGATTTCAACTTGCCTGAAGATTGTGTGAATGCGATAGCTGATTTTGTTAGAGATATATTACCTGAAGATAATATTGCACCTGCTTCATATTACGAGGTTCAAAAATTTGTATCTGGTCTTGGATTGCCATATCAGATGATCGATGTATGTATTGACAATTGCATGATCTATTGGAGAAATGATGAAAACCGCATGAAGTGCCGATTTTGTCACAAACCTCGATTTCAAGAGACAAACGGTAGAGTACCTATTCTGCATAAACGGATGTGGTATTTGCCATTAACAGAGAGGTTAAAGAGGTTATATCAATCTGAACACACGGCAAAACCTATGAGATGGCATGCAGAACATAATTGGAATGGAGAAATTGTGCATCCCTCGGATGCAGAAGCATGGAAACATTTTCAACAGGTTTATCCTAGTTTTGCATATGAGCCTAGAAACATATACCTCGGGTTATCTACAGATGGATTCAACCCTTTTGGGAAGCATGGGAGGCAATACTCGTTGTGGCCAGTTATCGTTACACCTTATAATTTGCCTCCTTCTTTGTGCATGAAACGAGAGTTTTTATTTCTAACAATTCTCGTCCCTGGCCCAGAGCATCCTAAGCGATCGCTTGATATTTTCTTGCAGCCACTAATTCATGAGTTAAAAATATTATGGGAAAATGGTGTCGAAGCATTCGATGTTTCCAACCAACAGAACTTCTTGATGCGAGCTGTACTTATGTGGATGATAAGTGATTTTCCAGCATATGGTATGTTATCAGGATGGTCGACGCATGGAAGATTAGCATGCCCATATTGTCAAGATAATACTGATGCGTTCCAACTGAAACACGGACAAAAGACTAGTTGGTTCGATTGTCATCGTCGATTTCTACCACAAGATCATCCATCGCCGGAGCACGACATTGTTTAGGAAAAACAAAAAAAATTTTGATGCTCCACCTCCTATTCTTGACAGGAATTATATGTTGACTCAACTTAGAGATTTTGGTGCTGAGAGAACGGCTTCTTGTGGAGGTAACGGACATTACCCTGTTGATGGTTGTGGCGAATACCATAATTGGCACAAGAAGAGCATTTTTTGGGATTTACCATATTGGAAGGACCATTTGTTGCGCCATAATCTAGATGTTATGCACATTGAGAAGAATTTTTTCGACAACATAATGAATACCGTTCTAAATGTGCAAGGAAAAACAAAAGATAATTTGAAAGCTAGATTGGATTTGCCGGATATTTGTTCCTGGAAGGAACTACATGTAATGTCAAATGGAAAATCATTGTCTCCCGCATTCCGGTTGGATGCGCATGCAAAAGATGAATTCTTTGACTGGATTAAGCATAGTGTCAAATTTCCAGATGGATATGCATCTAATCTTCGTAATTGTGTCGATACTATTGAAGGTAAATTTTCAGGGATGAAAAGTCATGATTGTCATGTTGTCATGCAAAGATTATTCCCATTTGCCTTTAGCGATCTACTGCCTAAAAACGTCTACGGAGCAATTGTAGGTACGACGTTAAATTTACATTATTTTATATATATAATAATATTTTCATATATTATATGATCTTAAAATATATTTTTATGTAGGGATTGGTTCTTTTTTCCAAGATTTATGTACAAGATCACTTACTGTAGACGATATCCGAAATTTGGAGGAAAAAATACTGGTTCTCATTTGTAACCTGGAGAAAATATTTTCACCAGCATTTTTTGATGTTATGGAGCATCTTCCTATTCACCTCCCTAGAGAAGCAGCCCTTGGAGGACCTGTTCAGTACAGATGGATGTATCCTTTTGAGAGATATATGTTCCACCTAAAGAAAAAGTTAAAAATCTTGCCAGGGTTGAAGGTTCAATCGTCGCACAAAGTATTAATGAAGAAACATCTAACTTTGCTAGCTACTATTTTCCATCGCAAGTGCAAACAAAAAATAGACGGCCTTCACGACATGATGATGGAAGAGAAAAACCAAGCTATCCAGTGTATGTGCCAGAAATATTTGCACAAATTGGACGTTTAAGTGGAAAAGGGAAGACGCGACGCCTATCAGAGGAGGAACACAATCACTTGCATTTGTATATTTTGACAAATTGCGATGATGTTTTGGAATATGAAAGGTACATTCAATTTAATTTTGTTTTTAGTTATTATTATAATTTATTGTTAATTTTTTTTCATAATTAACAGGATATACATGGAACAAATACGTGTTCATTATTCAGATTACAGCGAGAATGAGTTGGTCGAACTTAAAAAAGCGAATTTGCAAAATGGTTGCATTTTTATGTTAGTGTTACCACAATTATGTAATTTTCAATAATAGTTTACTATATATCTATATATATATATTTATAATTTAATATATTCTATTATTTTGTAGGTTACTACAGGTCCTTCTAGGGGCATAACGTTTCCCACGTGGTTAGTTGAGTTGGTGAGTGGTCCTACATTTACTGCAAAATCTTATCCAATGTACTGCACTCGTGGATATGCTTTTAAGAGTCATCGCGAAGGAAACTCACAAACAACTTGTAATTATGGTGTATCATCTCAATCGGGAGAAATTGTATACAACGGTGTTCTTCGTGAAATATTAGAAGTTCACTATCCTGGAATAATTGATTTGAGGTGTACTGTGTTCTATTGTGACTGGTATGACCCTGTCATGGGTCAACGTGAAGACGAATTGGTGTTACATCTGTCCACTCTCATAAGCGACATCGAAAATATGATCCTTTTATATTTGCATCACAAGCGGATCAGGTTTATTATATTTGATATCCTCGTGTGAGGAATAAGCAGATCCTTGGATTACAGTGACTTCAATACATCCTAGAGGAATGGTATGTGGTATTACCAAACAAGACCCTATGCAACAAAGCACAATTGGTAACTTAGGTTCCATAGAAACTTCTCTTGAAGTTAACCTTGTTGTTGATGACAACAAGAACGATGATTACAATGTATTTCAAGATTCAGAAGAAGAGATTGTCGAGTTTGACGACCAAAATTCAGCTAATTTGGAATGTTCATCACAATCAGATTAAATTTATGATTTTATTTTGATATTTATGATTTTATTTTTAAATATTGAAAATAAATATTTATGATTTTATTTTTAAATCTATGTCCACAAATATTTCACAATCTTATAATTAAAAGTGCTTTTTTATAAATTTATCTATATATTTTTTAACTTTTTTAATTAAATATTTTTTTGAAATATTGATTAACATTACCAATGGTTTCCCGACGGTTTTATTAATTCCGTCGGAAAACCATCGGGAACCCATCAATTAAATAATTGCAACGTGGGTAGACTATTTGTTGATCATAATGTGATTAGGCCTTCCGGTGGATTTCCGTCGACTCGTCGATGGATTACCGACGGATTCCCAACGGCTATACATGGGAAACGTAATTCCCAAGGCGGGCTTCCGTGAAAATATTTATTTCATTTCCGATGGATTCCCGATGGAAATTTCCATCGGAAATGTTTAATATAACCTACGGCCGTTTCTTCTTTTTTTTCTCTCGCGTTTCTCTGCAACCAAGTCTTTTCGCCTCCCTGCCGCGTTCTCGCCGGAAAACTTGCTCTCGTCGCCGGAATTCGACCTTTGGTCGTAAATAATGTAAGTTTTCATTTGTAAACCGATTAGTATAGGTTTTGATTTAGAAGTGAAAGATGTATTCGTATGTGATAGCTTAGATCGGGAAGTTAACTCCCAATGGAATCATCGAACATAACTGTTGTGGTTTACAAAGTTGTTAAAAAAATATATATTTTTACAAGTTATTAGTAAAGTATTGGATGTTTCTATAGAGGGTTGTTTCATGCCATATGATAAATGAATCTTTCAAAGTTTATCTCTTGGTTGGCTTCAGTTCTGACATTTCGGATATGTTTATACTCCCTCCATGACTGTATGAAGGCATGCTAATGCTAGGCTGTTTTACCTGCCCAGTGGCGTAAATTGTTGAGGCTGTAAAGAATGTTGTATGTAAGTGGTAGTAGCATTTATGCAGTATTTGATATTATTTGACTTGATTGTTGCTTGCTCTGCCTATCGCGGTGATATTTTCTTGCAAAATTCCAGGCCTTAGTTTTGATTCTTTGGATATGCCTTTGGCAATGGCAATGATTCTAGTGCGTTTAGTTTTGAGTAGTTCTGGTTTAAGATTGCATACGTGCTGAACTCTTGCCACAATTGTTTCCTATATGGTGTATTCATTTATTTGTGAGCTTTGCAAGTTGATTTTTTTTTTGTAGAAATGTTGATCAAGTTGATTTTCAAGTTGATTTTCTAGTAGAAATGTTACTGAAAAAAATGCTTTAAGTTTAATAATTTTTGAAAACTTATTGTTTAAATTAATTTTAGTTTTATAATAATTTTTGAAAAAATAATTACAGTGTAAGAAATATAAAATTATTGATGATATTAGTTTGGTCTCAGTTTCGGTTTTGGTCTATTTGAAAAAACTCTAAAGAATAAATCTTGATTTTTTAAAAAAATAAAAATAAAAATAGTTGATTATTATTTTAAATAATTTAATATTTCGAAAAAAATGGTAAATAGTAAATGTAGATAGATTGATAAAATGTCTCAATCATAGGTCGTATCAAGATTACTAAAGACGTGGTGAGTCATCGACTCCGAGTTTTATACCAACTCAAGTTCCAAAATCTACAAATGATTCTTTCCGACCAATGACAATTGAAGAATTGGTTCAACAGCCTAGTCGTGAACTTCTTACATTTCTCGATCCGAGACGTCAAGAAAACTCGACATGGTAAATTAAATTTTCTATAATTATATTTAAAATAATTATTTTAATACTATTCTATAATTATATTTAAAATAATTATTTTAATACTATTGTAATAAAAATTTGTAGGTTTGGTATTTCAAACAATGGAATAAGCAAATCTATATTAAAGATGCTTCATTCTCTTTTGAATAAATCATATACCAAATTTCGAGATATTCCGTACGAAGAACGTCAGATTTGGTTCAGGACGTTTGCGGTACGTTATTTAAATTTTAAATATATAATTATTTTAAATATTTTTTAATAATAATTTTTAGTAATATATATTAAAATTTCGCAGCAAGAATTTACATGGGATCCCATGAACACAAAATTGGTGGAAGACGCTTTCGAAAAAGAGGCTGCAGTACAATTTTCCCGCCACATGAACTAATGGAAACAAAAATGGAAAAAGGGAAAAGATAAACCAAGAGGGTTGAATGAGTCGGTTTGGAACGACTTTATTCGTTATTGGGAATCTTCCACCGCTGAGGTTATCTCAAAAACTAATTTGGGAAACCGGAAGAGCGACCGAGGAGGCAAAGGCATTTATATTCACAATGCCGGATCGACTAGTTTTCTCAGACGAGCCGATCAATTGGTAAATTAATTATTATATTAATTATTTATTATTATTTAAAAGTTTTTAAATTATTAATTTAGAATTTTTTTATTTTTAGGCACAAGAAATTGGAGCGCCTCCAGATCACTTGCAACTTCTGGAGGCCGTCCACACAAACAAAAAGACTGGTCGTATCCAAGATGGTCTCGTTAGTGAGATCATCGAAAAAGTAAAAAAGAAAAAAAGTGATATTCTAACCCAGCAATCTCAAGTTGGTTCTTCATCTTCGGTCGCTGAATTGCCGCGTTCTGAGATTAACCATCTCGTTCTTGATGTAAGTTTTTTTTAAAAAAATATATAATTAATATTATAATAATTTTTATTAAATTTTTAATATTATTTCTTATTTTTACAGGAAGTACCATTTTCAAAGGGTGGCGCAACATCTGCACTTAAAAAAATTATTTTTTTAATATTTATATTTTTAAAATATTTAATTAAATAATTAAATATTTTAAAAATATAAATATTAAAAAAAATAATTTTTTTATTTTTTCAATTATTTCGTGTTTCCGACGGCTACTGTCGTCAGCAATTCCCGACGGAACAGGCCGTCGGAAATGTGTTGGTACATCCCGATTGTTATAAACCGTCGGGAAATATCATCGGACAATATTTCCAACGGCACAAGTCATCGGAAAATGCCCTCGAAAATTCGTCGGCATTTTCCGATGTATCCGGACCATCGCAGATCCGTCGGTTAATTCCGACGGAAGGATGTCATCGAACATCCGTCGGAATTTTCCGATGGCACAGTTAATCGCTAATCCGTCGGAAATTATCGATACCTTCCCGACGGAAGCGCATTTCCGACGAAATAGTCCCGACGGACTATTGTCATCGGAAAGTAGTCGAGAAACCGTTTTACCGACATATTTCCGACGGATACAGCCGTCGGAAATACGCTGTTTTCTTGTAGTGTTTACCGTAAGAACTCATCTCTCATGTTCCTCTTATTATATGTAGATGACATGATTCTTACATTTAACAGTGAGAACGTGGTACAAGACTTGCTCATGACTTTGAACAAAGCCTTTCGCATGAAAGATATGGGTAGACTTCAGTACTTCCTTGGGATTCAAGCCCATTTTCACGAGAATGGCTTGTTCCTTAATCAAGAAAAATACGCCCAAGATCTCCTCATATCTGCTGGAATGGCTGAATGTTCTCCGATGCCAACTCCTCTCCCATTACAGCTGGACAAAATCAGGGAACAACAAGAACCATTCTCGGATGCAACATATTTTAGAAGTCTTGCGGGAAAGCTTCAATACCTGACATTAACGAGACCGGATATCCAATTTGCAGTAAATTTTATTTGTCAGAAGATGCATGCCCCTACAATGTCAGATTTCATGTTACTCAAACGCATACTTAGATATGTCAAAGGTACTCATCGAATGGGGTTGAATCTAACTCCTCACTCAGACTCAATTCTACGTGCCTATAGCGATAGCGATTGGGTAGGTTGCAAGGAAACTAGGAGATCAACAGGAGGTTTTTGTACCTTTCTTGGTAGCAACATCATATCTTGGTCAGCTAAAAGACATCCAACGGTTTCACGGTCTTCTACCGAAGCCGAGTATTGCACCTTGTCACTAGCTGCGATTGAGTTGAAGTGGCTTACCTCTCTCTTAGCAGACCTCGGAATGTCACAACACATCACACCAGAACTTTATTGCGACAATCTGTCCTCGGTGTATCTCTCGGCCAATCCCGTGATGCACTCGAGATCAAAGCATTTTGATGTTGATTTCCATTATGTACGAGAAAGGGTGGCGTTTGGAGAATTGCTTGTAAAACATTTTCCTGCACATCAACAGCTAGCGGATGTGTTTACCAAGTCGTTACCACAACAAACATACCGGGAGTTACGTTACAAACTTGGTGTCGACGTACCGCCGGACACAAGTTTGAGGGGGTGTAATAACGTAACACCGCAAGCCCACAATAATACTCGAGCCCAAGACCATATTCAAGCAAAGGATGAAGGGCTTACACAACACAACGAGCCCATCTCTTCTCCTTCCTCTTCCATCGCTGCAAATGAAGACAAAAATAGAGGAGCTCGTACGAAGAATCAAATCCACCTGCATAACAATTTTAGTGTCCTTGAACTTTGTGAAAACAGTTGAGATGTGTGTCAAATGGTCATTGCTTCACCATTCTTTTATAATATGTAATAATCGTTTGTTTCAAAGTTTTTAAGAAGTGAAGAAATAAAAACATAAATCTTTCTCTCTGTTTTTCAAGCTTAAAGCTTTCAAGACAAACATGAGTTTTGGTACGAGACGCAATTCAGTTGATGAGGATGTCACTACTCGCTCATCATCATCATCAAGCCGGAGCAGACACAAAAGATGGCAGTCGGAAGATGATGAAGGCTTAAGAGATGTCGAGGTTGAGACTTTTCTCCAATCAAGGTATCTCCTTTCATAATAATGCTACCTGATTACTTTCTTTATAATCATGAAACGAACTGGGGATCAGCCTTTTTGTAAAACTTTTGATTCTGGTCTATGATAGGGTCAAGCGTGGAAGAGGCTCCGTTGGTCCTACGATGGATGAAACCTTCTCTTGTCATCCTGTGACAGAACAGTCAAAAACATCTGAAACAAGAGATCGGAAGTCAGTGCTTCAGCTAGAGAAATCTTCTTTATTGAGACATGAGACAGATTCTTCTTCTTCCGAGGAGGAGGTTCACGAACGTACTCGTACAAAAAGAAAAGAGCATAAGAAGAAACATAGCATTAAGAAACACAAGTCAAAGGAGAAGAAAAGGGATAGGAAGAAGAGAAAACATGGTAGGGACTAGAACTTCTTCTCGGGTCAAAAACTAATTGCCTTTACAGTGGGCAATGCTGTTGTGACAGTAAAGACTCATATTTCATTTTTTTTGTTGTATCTTTTAATGTGCTAATGATATATAGCAAAAAGTGCATTTATTACGTCTTGAAAGGATAGAAAAAGTTGCCAATCATGCCTATATTTATGCATTAGTGATAGTGTGAAAATTAAAAAAGAAGTTGAAGACAATATGATGTCAGGAGTCTTCAAAATGGTGATCGTTTCGTCAAAGATCTCCTCCTATAACCCATAAACACACACAACAAAAGAAATCGAGCGAAAAAAGAATATTACTTTTGATTTGCTAAGTTATAGAAACATTCATTACCTGCAGAAGTTCCTCAATAACATCCTCCATTGTAATGATTTCAACAACTTCTTCTTCCTCAGCTAGTTTGGGCAGTGGATTGCCATTCAATGTCTGCATCATTGTCCTTTGACCCTCGTTTGAACGACCTTGCTCGATTTGGAAAGCTCTTCCACTTTTGAAGTGATCTCTTTGTGCTTAACATCCTCTCCTGTGGAGTTCCCTCACTATCCACATCCACTTGGGCTTCCTTAACATTTTCTATTAGAAATTAAAGCAAACATTCTCAAACTTGAAACTCAACATGACCATGTTTAGTCAACTACTGTAAAACAGCTTACCGTTTTTAGCATTTTTACAAGGCAACTGGTGAACTGTCGCACTGTCTCACAACAACAGCCATGTGGCTAAGTCCTTTCTGGAATTCGTTCAATATGTCAATAATGGCAAGGTTTCTGGAACTCTAAAGAAAAGCAAAGACATCAGCTTTTCAAGCACATTTAGTGGGCTTAATTTCTTAGATTTGGAAACTCATCTTGGAATCCTTCTTATTGTGACATTCTTGATGGGGACTTCTTCATCCGGGTTGATAGTCAGTAAGATCTTTACCTGAGGATAAAAGATGTGAGTGATTAGAAGAAAAAACAGTAGATGCGTGGGCAATAAAGACAAACACTATAGAGGAAAACTATTGTGAACAAGACTACACAAAAAACAGAGTAAAACTGTGGAAGTAATGCATGAGACTGAGAGTTACTAGAACAAGGCCAATGATGTTAATTGGCTACTCATAATATACTGGAACTCTTCTATGACCTTTTTCAAGAATCAAGTTCATCAAATCTCTACACAGAAGAAAACAAATATAGTCTCCAAGCAGGTGTGTTTCTGATATGATTGTTCTCTGACGAATCGCAACACAAAACATGTCTAGTTTGACATTGATATCAATCACAATTCACAAAGATATCAAATATTGATGTCATTGCATCCTTGACAATTTTCTCGGAGTTCAAGAGCTCCTGCAATGATTATCGTTTCGTCATGACTCAACTCTCCACTTTTTCCCTTCATACTCTACTGCCATCAAAATCCCCTTCTTAAGAGACTCAAAGAAAAATCAGAAAACACTTGAACCTTATCTCACTCTTGACATATTCTTCTCCAAAGTAAACTTTCATGGTACAGACTGAAAACAGAATACAAACAGTTTCCAACGAAATCACGCAGTGTAAAGCAAAAGAGACTTAAAAGTGAAGCAAAGAGAATATCTCGAGATTTATAGGACCCGACTATTGACATAGGAAAATCAAATAAGACCTATCTTGACCTACAAGGCAAGTGTGAGCACGAAAATTCAGTTTGAATAACAAGGGAAATGAAAAAGGATGGGTTATTATTAACCACATGGTTAAAATGGTTAAATAGCTACCTTGGGAGAAGAATCAAGGTGAAAAGGACATGTCCATGCTCCACACAGTCTTGGTAACCACACCAAACAGTCATGCCTACTGCACACAGTCTTGGTAACCACACCAAACAGTCATGCCTGCTGCACACAGTCTTGGTAACCACACTAAACAGTCATGCCTGCTGCACACAGTCTTGGTAACCACACCAAACAGTCATGCCTGCTGTCTCCTCTCTTCTCATTGGTTGTTGATAGGCTCCTCCTCTATTCAAACTCATCCACAAGTATGAATTCGTTTTCTTTTGTGTTCACATTGTAAATCCTCTATAAAAGGGCTGTAAAGACTCAATGTATAATATACTCTTAGGAGATTCTTCTCCATAAGTCTAAGTCATTTCTCATACTTCTCTTTGAGTTTTCAGATTTAATTCTTCACATTTCTCCTCTATAATCTCAATATTCTTACATGGTATCAGAGCATAAGATCATTCTCTTATCTTTTCTACTCAAATCTCTCAGTTTCTAATCTAAAATTCTGTCAAAATCTCTCAGTCTTTAGACTAAAAACTCACAGTTTCATTCAACCATAAAAGCTGCTTCCTTTGAGCTCTTCAAAGCCTAACAATGGAGGATACAGTTCAAATTAGTTCCAGCCTGAAACCTACGGTGATAGCAGTAGTTCTCAAAGGCTTGAACTACACATTATAGTCAAGAACCATCAAGATAGCCATTTGTGGCAAAGGACTTTGGAATCACATCTTGGAGGATAATACTCCATCTATAGATGATCCAAAGGAGAAGAAGGATGAGGCAACAAGAAAAGAAGAAGCTAGGTGGTTCCAAGAAGATCAATCAGTCCTTGGATTCCTCCAAAATTCATTGGACCCATCCATTCTTGAAGCTTATTCACATTGTGGAACTGCCAAGTCTCTTTGGGACACTCTCAAGAGGGTGTATGGGGATGTTTCAAACCTCAGCCGTGTGTATGAGGTTAAGAAGGCTCTCAATGATCTACACCAAGAGGATATGGAGTTCACAAAATTCCTGGGCAAGTTCCAGTCAACATGGTCTGAGCTTGACATGTTGAGACCAAGTTCTATGGATCCAAAGGTGCTTAATGAAAGGAAGGAACAAGACAAGATATTTGGGCTCCTTCTCAACCTAAATCCAGCCTTTAAGGATGTGATTAAGTCCATCCTGAGAGAGCCAAAACTCCCTGATTTCGAAGAGGTGTGCTCACGGATTCAAAGGGAGCAAGGCAACATTGGTTTGTTTGGTGGTAAAGGAGAACTAGTCATGGCCAACAAAAGCGTGTTTAAGCAAGAGGATAGGAAGAGTGTGATGTGTGAGCATTGTAAGAGGAATGGCCACATCAAGGACAAGTGCTGGATACTTCATCCTCATCTCAAGCCAAACCGGTTCAAGGATTCAAAGGCTAACATCTCTCAAATGGTTGCGACTGAACCGGCAAGTTCATCCAACCAAGGAGGGGAGCTAGCTATGAATGTATCCATGGAGTATGTTAAGAAGAGTGACTTGGAGGATCTCATCAAGGCCTATGCCTCAAAACTCTCCGGTATCACACTCTACTCCCATAAATCGCTTGATAAACCAGATCATAAGTTGGTAGTGGATTCAGGTGCTTCTCACCATATGATTAGCAATGCTAGGTTGTTAAAGAACATTGAACCATGTCTAGGACAAGTAACTATAGCTGATGGTAAGGGTATTCCAATTGAAGGAACCGGAAAATTAAGACTATTTGACAAAGAAACTAATGCATTCTTTGTACCTAAATTTAAGTCTAATCTAGTTTCTGTCAAAAGGCTACTAAAGACCTCAATTGCAATGTTACATTTGGGCCTAACAATGTTTACTTTCAGGATATTAAGAGTGGTAAGATACTTGGAGGTGGTGTAACTCAAGATGAGCTCTATGTTCTTGAAGACCCTCCAAGCAATTTGGATTCCTTAGCTTTCAAATCCTGTGTTTTTGCTAATAAAGATGTCTTATGGCATGCTAGATTAGGACATCCTCATGCTCGTGCTTTAAGCTTAATAATTCCTAATGTCGCTTATGATCACTCAGTTTGTGAGGCTTGTATCCTTGGCAAACATTGTCGTGTTGTTTTTCCTAAATCGTCTACAATTTATGAGCATTGCTTTGATTTAGTACATTCCGATGTTTGGACCTCACCTTACATGTCTAGAGATAGGAATAAATACTTTGTGACCTTTATAGATGAGAAATCGAAATATACATGGGTTACATTACTTCCATCTAAAGATAGGGTTTATGAGGCATTTATAAACTTTCATAATTATGTTACTAATCAATTCAATGCCAAGATCAAAGTGTTAAGATCAGATAATGGAGGGAATACACAAGTCAAAGATTCAAAGCTCATCTAAACAAACATGGAATACTACATCAAACTAGCTGTCCACACACACCACAACAAAATGGAGTTGCTGAAAGGAAGAACCGACACTTAATGGAAGTAGCAAGATCCATGATGTTTCATACCAATGTTCCTAAAAGTTTTTGGGGAGATGCAGTCTTGGTTACTTGCTACCTCATCAATCGGATTCCAACCAAAGTCTTGCAAGATATATCCCCATTTGAGGTACTCAATAAAACTAAACCTTCCATTGATCATTTACGTGTATTTGGGTGTGTGTGCTTTGTGTATGTTCCAGGTGATCTAAGAAACAAGTTGGAGGCAAAGAGCATCAAGTGTATGTTCCTTGGATATTCGACAACACAAAAGGGTTATAAGTGCTATGATCCGAGCAACAACAGGACATATGTGTCTAGAGATGTCAAGTTCATAGAAGAACAAAGCTATTATGATCAGAAAGATTGGGAAGGATTGAAAGATCTCTGAAGGTCACCTTCTGATTTGGCTACGAGTTTGAGGTTTCTCTTGAATCATTTGGGAAATGATCTGCCAAAGGATTCAAGACACGAAGAAACAAGAACCTTAAGTAGTTCACAAGATACCCAAGAGAATGAACAAGGGTGGTAACTCAAGAACCAACTCCAATCCAAGAAGAAGCTATGGCCCAAAATCAAGAACAAGACGACTTGGAAGTGGGTATAGAGGAACCTATTCACCAAATGGAAGAGGAAACGGTTGTAGAGGAGGCTGCACCACCTGTTCAGCATTTAAGGAGGAGTACTAGACTTAGGAACACTAGGGTATTCTACAACAACCAGGCCGTGGCTCATCCCATACAAGCTGTTTGTTCCTTGACCTCTTGCCATCTAGTCATCAAGCATTCCTTGGAAAGATTGAACAAAGTCAGATTCCAAGGACTTATGAAGAAGCTGAGAGCAAGAAAGAATGGTTAGATGCAGTAAGAGATGAGAAGGGAGCTATGGAAAGGAATCATACATGGAATATACAAGAACTTCCCAAAGGCAAGAAGGCTGTGAGCTCCAAGTGGGTGTTCACCATCAAGTATAAGAGCAATGGGGACATAGAAAGGTACAAGGCACGTCTAGTTGCAAGAGGTTTCACTCAGACATATGGAGAGGACTATACTGATACATTTGCACCGGTGGCTAAGCTACACACTGTAAGGGTTGCTCTTTCACTAGCTACGAATCTGACTTGGGATTTATGGCAAATGGATGTCAAGAACGCATTCTTACAAGGAGAACTTGAAGAGGAAGTGTATATGACTCCACCACCAGGCCTTGAAGATTTTTGCAAAGAGGGACAGGTTCTAAGACTTAGGAAGGCAATATATGGGTTGAAGCAGTCACCAAGGGCCTGGTATCACAAATTAAGCTCCACACTTACTGATAATGGGTTTAGGAAATCCCATTCAGATCATACTTTGTTCACTCGTCAAAACTCCAAAGGAATCGTGGCGGTCTTGGTTTATGTGGATGACCTTATCATCACAGGAGATGATAAGGAAGGAATTCAGTCCACAAAGGCCTTCTTAAACAGATCATTTGACATCAAGGATCTTGGAGAGTTGAAGTACTTCTTGGGTATTGAAGTGTGTCGGTCTCAAGAAGGGCTCTTTCTATCCCAAAGAAAGTATGCTCTTGATCTGTTGACAGACACGGGAAAGCTTGGGGCTAAACCGGCCAAAACTCCTCTTGAAGATGGCTACAAGGTCAACGGAAAGGGGAGAAAGCTGATGAGTTATTTAAGGATGTTTCTCAGTATAGGAGACTAGTTGGGAAGCTGATCTACCTCACCCTCACACGACCAGACTTGTGTTTTGCTGTGAATCAAGTAAGTCAACATATGCAAAAGCCTACTGTATATCATTGGAGCATGGTACAAAGGATCCTTAGATACATCAAAGGATCTCCTGGTCAAGGTATATGGATGGGCAAGAATGGGAACACTGAGATTGTCGGGGTATTGTGATGCGGATTGGGCTGGTGATAGGGTGGATAGGAAATCAACCACTGGGTATTGCACCTTCGTTGGTGGGAACTTAGTCACTTGGAAGACTAAGAAGCAGAAGGTGGTATCATGTTCTAGTGCTGAAGCAGAATATAGGGCTATGAGGAAGCTGACAAATGAAGTAACTTGACTCAAAGCACTCTTGAAAGATTTCGGTATTGCACAACCAGGGCCAATTACCTTCCATTGTGATAATCAGGCAGCCATTCACATAGCTTCAAACTCAGTGTTTCACGAGAGGACCAAGCACATAGAGATCGACTGCCATAAGGTTAGGGAGAAAGTTCAAGATGGAACCATTCTGCCATGTTATACAAGGAGTGAAGACCAACTAGCTGACATCTTCACAAAGGCAGCAAGTCTCAAAGTTTGCAAGAACATCTTTAGCAAACTTGGGCTTGTTGATTTATCACACCCATGATCAAAGGTCTCCTAATCCAAGAGCAACACACTCTTTTTCCCTTATTAAGGTTTTGTCCCAAGTGGTTTTCCTTAATAAGGTTTTTAATGAGGTGTTGCCTTGGGTTCCCAAGCTTAAGACTTTAGGGTGATTCCAAAGTCTTTAGCTTGAGGGGGAGTATTGACATAGGAAAATCAAATAAGACCTATCTTGACCTACAAGGCAAGTGTGAGCACGAAAATTCAGTTTGAATAACAAAGGAAATGAAAAAGGATGGGTTATTATTAACCACATGGTTGAAATGGTTAAATAGCTACCTTGGGAGAAGAATCAAGGTGGAAAAGTCATGCCCATGCTGCACACAGTCTTGGCAACCACACCAAACAGTCATGCCCATGCTGCACACAGTCTTGGCAACCACACCAAACAGTCATGCCCATGCTGTCTCCTCTCTTCTCATTGGTTGTTGACAGGCTCCTCCTCTATTCAAACTCATCCACAAGTTTGAATTCGTTTTCTTTTGTGTTCACATTGTAAATCCTCTATAAAAGGGCTGTAAAGACTCAATGTATAATATACTCTTAGGAGATTCTTCTCCATAAGTCTAAGTCATTTCTCATTTTCTCATACTTCTCTTTAAGTTTTCAGATTCAATTCTTCACATTTCTCCTCTATAATCTCAATATTCTTACACCTGGTGGCACCACTGGTGTAGAGACTTCAACAAGGTTCATGCCTTGACGCTGGTAGATTATTTGATCGGAGTCTCCTTGTGTAGAGGTGGAAATGGTCGTGTGATCGTTGAGCCGGCTGGGCCGTGTGTAGAGCTGGCCGAGTTGAAATCGGAGCCGTCCAGATCAATTGGTGGGCCAGCGGCGTCATCAGCTGGGCCGGTGGTGTTAGTCACGTTGCCACCAGTTAGGCTGGAGGTTTGGGCCTATTCGCCGGAAAAGTTGGTCAGCCCGGCCCGGCTGATCGTAGGGCCGGTGTGATGAGGACATCAGGTCGTACATCCAGCCAGGAGACCAGACTGGCCGACCAGGAAGGTTGCCCGAGACAGCCGGACCATCTGGCACGCCTGCCGGCCCAAGCAGTACCGCTGGACCCACGACCACAAGGACCAGAGCAACCAGCATTGCCGGCGGAGAGGCCCAAGCTTCCGGCACACTTGGTGGTGACGTGGATGACACAACCAGTCCCTCTGGTGATGCCGCCAACTCCGGGATCAACTTGGCCAGTCCTACCGCGCATAATCCAGCCAGTACAACCGATCCAGCCGAGTGCACGCGCATTTCCACTTCTACACAAGAGGACTCGGACCAAATGAGCTACCAGCTCTAGGACATGCACCTAGAGGAATTATCTACACCAGTGGTACCTCAAGGAGCAATGACAAGAAGCAGATCAATTGCACTCTTCCACAAATTCAGCTTATGGGTCGACAAGCTCCTAGAGGAAGATCGACTAAATACAATGGGCCAAAAATGCAAGGAAGAGTCCAATGGCTTCTCAACAACAAAAGGGACATCAGAGACTTGGGCTTTAGTGGCAATAGAGGTCAGGGCCCAAAGATTCTTAACCCTACTCCAAGTCGAAGACTAGGAGCAAGGCGCGTGCATGCCACAAGGACGGCCACCATCCATTTCTTGGCCATGAGGTAAGTTAAGGTAAGTTTCAATTCGAATATATGCCTCTTTCTGTTTTGCAGGGTAGGATCTAGATGCTTTACATTTTTGAGTCAAGAACATTTTAGGAATAGGTCCTTTTTTGGTTATACACTTTTGTATCTTTTCCTTTTGTGCACTTTTGTAAATTTTCCTTTTCTTTGTTTGAGTCGACCCTAGAAGGTCAAGCTGTCGAGCATATTAATAAGGCTCCTTCCAGCATTGTAGTTCGACAACCTTTTGATATTAATAAAGATAGAACTTTTTCCCCAACAAGTTTTCTCTCAAGAATCTTGTGCGCTTAGAATCTAGTTGAGACCAGCCCTCCTAGCTCTAAGTTTGTGATTTATCACGAGGTTCATCACCCCTCGTATGGTTCACTTCACCTTTCCATCGAATACCAACCCAAAAACCCCAATCCAAGAAGTCTAAGGTTGAGTTTCTCACCTAAACTTCTCCAAACAGTCCACGCGCATACATCCTTGAATCAAGGCTTGTATCACGGTGGTACAGCTTGGCCCGGCAGACGCGCCAAATGGCACGGCTGTCTCGGGCAGGCCTTCTGGTCGGCCATTTAGATCTCCTTGCCATCCAGACGATCTGGTGTCCTCATTACATTGCCTCACCATTGATGGCAGTTGTGAAGAAGATTGTGCGGTTTAGCTGGAGAAAAACTCAAGAAAAGGCTTTCCAGGCCTTGAAAGACAGCCTCAGTCACGCACCAGTGCTAGTCCTGCCTGACTTCAACAAGAAGTTTGAGGTGGAGTATGATGCCTCTGGAATAGGCATAGGTGTGGTGCTAAACCAAGGAGGAAGAACAGTGGCATACTTCAGTGAGAAGTTAGGTCCGGCCTCATATAATTACCCCACTTATGGCAAAGAGCTCCTTGCCCTCGTCCGAGCCTTGGAGACTTAGCAACACTACTTGTTGTCCAAGGAGTTTGTGATCCACACTAATCACGAGAGTCTCAAACACCTTAGAGGGCAAACCAACCTCAAGAGAAGACATGCTAGGTGGATGGAGTTCATTGAAACCTTCCCTTACGTCATCAAATACAAGAAGGGCAAGGATAATGTGGTAGCCGATGCACTATCAAGGAGGTTTGGCATGATCTCAACAATTGAAGCAAAAGTCTTAGGATTTGAGCACATCAAGGACTTATACAAGGATGGTCCTAACTTTGCTGAGAGCTACAAGGAGTGTGGCACAGGGAGTCATGGCAAGTTCTACCTCCATGATGAGTTCTTGTTCCGAGAAAGAAGGTTGTGCATATCACAAGGATTTCTACGAGAGCTTATCACCCAAGAAGCTCATGGAGAAGGTCTTATGGGCCACTTTGGTGTTGACAAGACACTGGCCGTGGTCAAGGAGCACTTCTATTGGCCACACATCAAGAGGTCACTAGAAGCCCATTGTGCAAGTGCATCACTTGCAAAAAGACGAAGTCCCGAGTGCACCCTCATGGGGTTTATCTCCCTCTGCCCATACGTACACATCTATGGGTGGACATTTCCATGGACTTCGTTCTAAGTCTGCCCAAGATCTTTGTAGTGGTGGACCAATTTTCCAAGATGACACATTTCATCCCATGTGCCAATGTTAATGATGCCATGCAAACAGTAGAGTTGTTCTTCAGGGATGTAGTGCGTCTTCATGGATTGCCAGGGACAATAGTGTCAGACAGAGACACCAAATTCCTCAGTCACTTATGGAGGACTCTTTGGAGAAAGCTAGGCATGAAGCTGCTCTTCTCGACCATGTGCCACCCTCAAACTGATGGCCAAAATGAAGTGGTCAACCGAATATTGTCAACTCTTCTCAGGACCACACTTGGGAAGAACCTCAAGAAATTGGTGGAGTGCCTGCCATTCATTGAGTTTGCCTACAACCAAGCAGTGCATTCAGCCACCAAGAAGGCCCCTTTTGAAGGGTGTCTATGCCTTCAACCCTCAAACGCCTTTGGAACAAACAGCACTGCCATTAGAAGAAATAATAAACCTCAATGGGGCATCTAAGGTAGAGTTCATCAAGATATTGCACCAGAAGATAGCAGAGAACCTGGAGAAGAGGTGATGAGGACATCAGATCATCTGCCCGGCCAGAATACCAAAATGGCCGATCAGAAGGATTGCCCGATACAGCCGGGCCATTTGGCGCGTATGCTGGGCCAAGCAGTACCGCCGGCTCTATGAAAAGCTGGGCTGGGCCAACCAACTTTCCTGCAGAGAGGCCCAAATCTCCGGCCCCACAGGCGGCAACGTGAACAACACTACCGGCCCAACTGGTGACGCCACCGGCTCACAAAATGATCTACCCGGCTCCGATTTCAACTCGGCTAGCTCCACGCACAATCCAGGCGGTTCACGCGATTGCACCACCATTTCCACCTCTACACAAGGAGACTCGGATCAACTAAGCTACCAGCTTCAAGGCATGAACCTGCATGAAGTCTCTACACCAGTGGTGCCACTAGGAGCCATGACAAGGAGCAAAACAAGGGCACTCTTCCACAAATTCAGCTTGTGGGTAGACAAGCTGCTAGAAGACCAATGACAAGGGGCATTAGGCCAATATTACAAGGAAGAATCCAAGGGCTTCTTGATACAAGCCTTGAATCAAGGCCG
Organism: Pugionium cornutum; assembly: GCA_018901935.1. Taxonomy (NCBI): domain Eukaryota; kingdom Viridiplantae; phylum Streptophyta; class Magnoliopsida; order Brassicales; family Brassicaceae; genus Pugionium; species Pugionium cornutum. The sequence continues at coordinate 26,410,642 of CM032164.1, forward strand.
TAACACTCGCAGACTGGTTGGAGAAGATTAGGCAAGAAACTCGGCCTTAGACTTCTGCATGGGGGTTTTCTGGTTGGTATTGGATGGAGAGGTGAAGTGAACCACACAAGAGGTGATGAATCTCATGATAAATCAAAACTTAGAAGCTAGGAGGGCTGGTCTCAACTAGGGTTCTAAGAGAGAGTTTTAGGAGAAAACTCGTAGGAAGAAATTTCTATCTTTATTAATATCAAAAAATTGTCGAACTACAATGCTAAAGGAGCCTAATTAATATGCTCGGCAGCCTTGACCTTCTATGGTCGACTCAAAATAAAAATAGAAAAGTTACAAAAGTGTACAAGGAAAATTACAAAAGGGACAACTACCTAAATTGTTCTTGACTCAAAAATGGAAAACTACTAATTCCTACCCTCGAAAATAGAAAAGATAACTATATAATTTGAAAACTTACCATTCTTACCTTTAAGCTAAGAAATCGAAGGTGGCCGACCTTGTGGCATGCTCACACCTAGCTCCTAATCTTCAACTTGGAGTAGAGTTACGAATTGTTGGGCTTTGACCTCCTTTGCCATGAGAGCCCAAGCCTCTGGTGTCATTTGCAATGTTGAGAAACTTTTGGACTCTTCCTTGTACTCTTGGTCCAATGCACTTTGTCGATGATCTTCTAGAAGCTTGTCTACCCACATGCTGAACTTGTGGAACAGTGCCCTTGTTCTGCTCCTTGTCATGGCTCCTGGTGGCACCACTGGTGTAGAGACATCATCTAGGTTCATGCCTTGAAGTTGTTAGCTTAGTTGATCCAAGCTTCTGTGTGTAGATGTGGAAATTACTAGAAAAGTTTCCTTTTTACTTTTTCCATTTTTCTTAAGTTTTTCCTTTTTATCTAGGTTACAACTTTTCCTATAAAAGAAAACCTCCTAATCGAATCTTAGGAGCACATTAAGTTGTTTTTCTTTTGTAGCACGCAATGGCAGAAGGGAATCAAGATGCAGCTGAGGCCATGATGGTCATCAACAGAGACCAAGAATGCCTCCTAGACATCATGAGGATGGAGATGACTACGCCTACAACATGATAAATAATCATGATGTTAAACTAACACCTCCTAGTTTTGCAGGAAAAGTAGACCCCGAGGCCTATCTAGATTGGGAGAAGAGGATGGATCACATATTCGATTATTACAACCAACCAGGCCCTAAGAGAGTCTCCATGGCAGTAGCACAACTCACGGATAATGCCCTAATCTGGTGGGATCGTGAGGCTTCTGACAGAAGGAGGAGGAGATTGAGACCCGTAGACTCTTGGGTCGACATGAAGGACCTCATGAGGCAAAGGTTTGTTCCACTCTATTTCCATAGGGATTTGCAACGACGTTTTCGTACTCTTAAGCAGGGCACCAGATCAGTAGAGGAGTACTACGAAGATCAGCCGCTGAAGTGGAGAGAATCAGCCGCAAAGTGGAGAGACAAATCTACAATGATTTTAAAGACTTGTTCCACCTATCTGTCCAGGCTGAGCAGAACATCAGGCGTAAGAGCCAAGACCTATGCAGCAAGCCTAAGACGCCTTGGGCACCAAGCAATAACCCTAAGCCCGTAGACAAAGGCAAGAGCATAGAGATCGAATCACGGTTCAAGAGCAAGCCTCCAGAGCAAACCCGTGACCAGCGAGAGCCTAGTAAGTCTTCTAACCCTCAAAGATCACGTGACATCACTTGTTTTAAGTGTAGGGGATGCGGACACATCTCAAGGGAGTTTCCAAATAATCGGGTTATGCTGATTACGGAAACTGGAAAGTATGAATCCCAAGATGAAAAGCACTATGAGCCAGAAGGAGAATACGGTGACATTGAGTACCCTGATGTGGGGGAAGTGCTGGTCACTAGACGCATTCTCAGTGCAATGGTAGATCCCTCAGAGACCATTCAAAGGGAGAACATCTTCCACAGTCGTTGCACCAACAAGTACAAGGTATGTAACCTCATCATAGATGGTGGTTCTTGCACTAACGTTGCTAGTGCATATATGGTGGATAAGCTAGGTCTAGAGAGGACAAGGCACCCTCGACCATATAGACTGAGATGGCTCGATGACAAGGTGGAGCTCAAGATCCATGAACAAGTGACCGTGCCATTCAGTGTGGGCAGATACCAAGACCAGGTAGTTTGCGATGTAGTACCAATGCAAGCTGGCCATCTTCTGCTAGGAAGGCCATGGCAGTTTGACAAGAAGACAGGGAATGATGGCCGAACCAATCTGTACACCTTTGTACACAACAAGAGAAAGGTCAGCCTAGCTCCTCTCACACCTGTCCAGGTACATGAGCTACAACAACAAATGAGTAAGCAAAAGAAACTCATTAAGTCAAATTTTTTTATTCAACCAAGTCATGTCCGGAGAGCTTTAGCCTCGAAAGATTTAATGTTACTAATGGTCTTCAAAGAGATTTTGAGTGTAGAAAAGGAATAGGTAGAGCTACCTTCTGAAGTAGCAGCTCTCCTCAACAAGTTCCAAGACGTATTCCCTGAGGAGATACCAGTAGGCTTGCCTCCCCTATGCGGTATAGAGCACCAGATTGACCTCGTTCCCGGAGCAGCCTTACCCAATCGACCAGCCTACCGAATGTGTCCAGAGGAGTCCAAGGAACTTGATAAGCAAGTTAAGGAGCTCTTGGAGAAAGGCTATGTTCTAGAGAGCCTCGACCCATGTGTCATACCAGTATTTCTAGTCCCCAAGAAGGATGGGACTTGGCGAATGTGCGTAGAATGCCAAGCCATAAACAACATCACAGTCAAGTACCAGCACCTTATACCACGGTTGGATGACATGATGGATGAGATGAGTGGAGCCACGGTCTTCTCCAAGATATCAAGAATAGATACCACCATGTCAGAATGAAAGAAGGTGATGAGTTTAAAAGTGCTTCCAAGACAAAGCAAAGGATCTACGAGTGGACAGTCATGCCATTTGGCTTGACTAATGCCCCAAGCACCTTCATGCGCCTTATGAACCAACACTACAAGAAAACTTCAAAAATGCCACTGCATTTTGTGACCACATATGTAGTCGCAAAATTTGCGACCACATTTGCAACGATTTTGCGACCAATTTACGACTACGGAGATGTAGTCGCAAAGTGGTTGCAAAAGTGTGACTAAAACCTGTAGCCGCATATTTGTCGCAATATGCAACCATTAAGAGACTAAATTGCGACTGTTTTGCGACTGGTGTTTGCAGTCACAAATCAGTGGCAAGTTTTCCACTGATTTGCGACCACAAGATCAAAATTTTAGCTGCAGTCACAAATCAGTCACAAAATAGCGACTGATTTGCGACCACATATGGTAAATTCATATTTTCCCTAACTATTTTTCACATTTACAACTTCTATTTGTATTTTTATGTAAGTACTAAACATTAAAAGTGACCACATATATACAAAATCATATTTGTATTCATTTAAATTTTAGAGAATATTTGAAATGTGTATAAGAGATATAAGGTTAAAGAAATGTGTTAAGTGTTTTAGGTAAATGATTTGTAAATTTGGAAATTTTGGTAAATATTGTTGTTTACTTATTAATTGAAATTTGTACAAATTATAATCAAGTTATCAATCTTATATAATTTAATTTATTTACCAAAATTAAATTTAAGGTTTATGATATTATTTTTAACTGATTTGCCACCATTTTGCCACTTCATTGAGATTGTGCTACCAAATCAGTCACAATAATTACTTGTGGTCGCAAATTAGTGACTGATTTATGACCACAGGATGAAAATTCGAACTGCATTCACAAATCGGTCGCAAAATAGCGACTGATTTAAGACCACATATGGTAAATTCACATTTTCCCTAAATATTTTTCATATTTAAAACTTCTATTTGCATTTTATGTCAATACTAACCATTATAAGTGACCACATATTTACAAAATCATATTTGTATTCATTTAAATTTTAGAAAACATTTGAAATATATGTAAAAGATATAAAGTTAAGGAAATGTGTTAAATGTTTTAGGTAAATGATTTGTAAATTTCGAAAATTTGGTAAATATTGTTGGTTTCTTATTAATTGAAATTTGTACAACCTATAATCAAGTTATCAATCTTATATAATTTAATTTATTTACCAAAATCATTAAAATTTAAGGTTTATGGTATTATTTTTGACTGATTTGCCACTATTTTGCCACTACATTGAGATTGTGGTAGCAAATCAGTCACAATTATTATTTGTGGTCGCAAATTAGTGGCAAATTTGCCACTGATTTGCGACCACGTTCGAATAAATTAACTGTGGTCGCAAATCAGTGGCAAATTTGCCACTAATTTGAGAACACAATTTTTTCCGAATAAATTAACTGTGGTCGCAAATCTATGGCAAATTTGCCACTGATTTGCGACCACGAATTAATTTGGAGGGAGTTTGAAAGTTTCGATTCCCAGCAAATTATTTGGTGGTAGCAAATCAGTCAAAAATTTTATGACTGATTTGCGACCTCATCATTAATTTTGAAATTTGCCACTGATTTGCGACCACATAGGTGGTCGTAAAAAAATTCTATAAAGACGTGATGGTTTTCCCTCATTTTTCACAATAAAACATTCCTACTTTCTAAAACCTCTCTAAACACTTATAAAATCTCTCCCAATCCAAAAAAGCACAAACACACAAATGGCAAGTAGAGGTATTTCGATGAGAGGTCATGGAAGACGATCTATAAAATAATTAATTTAAATAAATATTTTATATTTAATATTCAATATTATATTTATTATCAATTAATGAATAATATTAATAATAATTATTGATTTTAAAAAATAATAATTAACTAAAATATTTTAAAATTAAAAAAAAAATTATTAGTAAAAATTATAATTTATAATTTTAATTTCAAAATATTTTAATTAATTATTTTTTTTAAAAATCTAATTCCGTCGTTCTCGCAAATCAATCCCAAATCAGTCTCAATTTTTTGGGACCGATTTGTGATTACATAATTTTTTTCCAAATATTTTATAATCAGTTGCAAATCAGTCGCAATTATTTGTGACTGATTTGCGACTGAGAATAATATGTAGTCGCAAATCAGTCACTAAAGTTTGTGACTGATTTGCGACCACATGAACCACAATAGTCGCAAATCAGTCACAAATTTTTGTGACTGATTTGTGACCACGGGTTTTGCAACCACATACGTAGTCGCAAAGTAGTGGCAAAATTTGCTATTGAAAACCAGTCGTAAAAGAGTCGTAAACGTAGTCACCAATGATTGGTCGCAAATCAGTTGCAAATTATACCACTATTACCGTGGTCGCAAATCAGTCGCAAAATTGCGACTGATTTGCAACTACATAGATTTGCGACTACAAATTTGCGACTACATTGCGTGGTCGCAAAGTAGTTGCAAATTCCATTTTTGCGACTAGTTTGCGACCACATGCGTGGTCGGAAAATCGCTGTTTTCTTGTAGTGCAAGTTCTTAGGCCGTACATCAGTAAGTTTGTACTAGTGTACTTTGATGATATACTTGTCTATAGTAAATGCCTTAGGGAACACATTTCACATCTTGAGATGGAGCTTAAAACCCTTCGACAAGAAGAGATTTATGCCAATCTCAACAAGTGCACCTTTTGTACTGACAAACTAGTTTTCTTATGCTTTGTTGTGAGTTCACAGGACTTACAGGTTGATGAGGAGAAGATTCGAGCCATACAAGAGTGGCCAACACGGAGCAATATCAGCCAAGTAAGGAGCTCTCACGGCCTGGCCAGCTTCTACCGGAGATTTTTGCCCAACTTCAGCACCATTGTGATACAAGCCTTGAATCAAGGCAATAACACTCACGGGCTGGTTTGAGACGATTAGGCGAGAAACTCGGCATTAGGCCTCTGAGGTGGCGTTTTCTGGTGGGTGTTGGGTTGTGGGGTGAGGTGAACCACACGAGGGATGGAAAGCCTCGTGATAAATCACAATCTTAGAAGCTAGGAGGGTTGGCTCAACTAGGGTTGTAAGCGATAGAGTTTTGTGAGAAAAATTCTAAGAAAAAGTGAACCCATATTAATAATCAAAAATTTGTTGAACTACAATGCTGAAAGGAGTCTTATTAATATGCTCAGTAGCTTTGTCCTCCTAGGGTCGATCAAAAAAGAAAAGGAAAAAAATACAAAAGTGCATAGAGGAAATATTACAAAAGGGAATAACCGAAATAGAACATCCACTAAAATGATATTGACTCAATAAACAGAAAACTACTAATTCCTACCTTGCAAAACAGAAAAGACAAATATATAATTGAAAACTTACCTACTTACCATTCTGCTAAGAAATGAAAGGTGGCCGACTGATGGGGACGTCAGGTCGTATGGCCGGCCAGGAGACCGGACTAGCCGACCAGGGAGCTTGCCCGAGACAGCCGGGCCATTTGACACATCTGCTGGCCCAAGCGATACCGCTGGACCCTCGACCAATAGGACCGGACCGATCAACATTGCCGGCGGAGAGGCCCAAACCTCCGGCCCAACTGGAGGCGACGTGGATGACACTACTGGTCCACTTGGTGATGTCGCCGGCTCCAGAATCAACTTGGCCGGCCTAGAAGACATTCCGGCCAGTACCTCGCACAGTCTAGCCGGTACAGCCGATCCAGCAGAGTACACGGGCATTTCAACATCTACACAAGGAAACTCGGACCAGATAAGCTACCAGCTTCAGGACATGCATCTAGAGGAAGTCTCTACACCAGTGGTGCCACCAGGAGCAATGACAAGGAGCAGATCAACGGCACTCTTCCACAAATTCAGCTTATGGGTCGACAAACTCCTAGAGGATGATCGACAAAGGACAATTGGCCAGAAGTGCAAAGAATAGTCCAAAGCCTTCTCAACAATGCAATGGACTTCAGAGACTTGGGATTTCGTTGCAATAGAGGTCAGGGCCCAATGATTCCTAACCCTGCTCCAAGTCGAAGACTAGGAGCAAGGCGAGTGCATGCCACAAGGACGGCCACCTTCCATTTCTTGGCCATGAGGTAAGAAAGGTAAGTTTTCAAATTGGATATTTGCCTCTTTCTGTTTTGCAGGGTAGGATTTAGATTATTTACATTTTTGAGTCAAAGACATTTTAGGAATAGCTCCGGTTTCGATTATGCACTTTTGTACGTTTTCCATTTGTGTACTTTTGTAAATTTTCCTTTTCTTTCTTGAGTCGACCCTAGAAGGTCAAGCTGTCGAGCATATTAATAAGGATCCTTCCAGCATTGTAGTTCGACAACCTTTTTGCTTATTAATAAAGATCGAATTTTTTTTCAACAAGTTATTCTCTCAAGAGACTTGTGCGCTTAGAACCTAGTTGAGACCAGCCCTCCTAGATCTAAGTTTGTGATTTATCACGAGGTTCATCACCCCTCGTATGGTTCACTTCACCCCACCATCCAATACCAATCAGAAAACTCCTATCCAGAAGCTTAAGGTCGAGTTTCTCACCTAAACTTCTCCAAACAGCCCATGCACATCCAAGCCTTGAATCGAGGCTTGTATCACCGACCTTTGTTACACGCGCTCACTCTTCAATTTGAAGTAGGGTTATGAAGTGCTGGGCCTTGGAATCTTTTACCACGAGAGCCCAAGTGATGAGGACATCAGGTCGTACATCCAGCCAGGAGACCAGACTGGCTGACCAGGAAGCTTGCCCGAGTCAGCCGGACCATCTGGCACGCCTGCCGGCCCAAGTGGTACCGCCGGACCCTCGACCAATAGGGCTAGACCGACCAGCATTGCTGGCGGAGAGACCCAAGCTTTCGGCACACTTGGTGGCGACGTGGATGACACCGCCGGTCCCCTTGGTCATGCCACCAACTCTAGGATCAACTTGGCCGGTCCTGAATGCATTCCGGCCAGTACCTCGCACAGTCCAGCCGGTACAGCCGATCCAGCCGAGTGCACGAGCATTTCTACTTCTACACAAGGAAACTCGGACCAGATAAGCTACCAGCTTCAGGACATGCATCTAGAGGTAGTCTCCACAACAGTAGTGCCACCAGGAGCAATGACAAGGAGCAGATCAAGAGCACTCTTCCACAAGTTCAGTTTATGGGTCGACAAGCTCCTAGAGGAAGATCAACTAAGGGCAATGGGCCAGAAGTGCAAAGAAGTGTCCAAAGGCATCTCAACAACACAAGGGACATCAGAGACTTGGGCTTTAGTGGCAAGAGAGGTCAGGGCCCAAAGATTCCTAACCCTACTCCAAGTCGAAGACTAGGAGCAAGGCGCATGCATGCCACAAGGATGGCCACCTTCCATTTCTTGGCCATGAGGTAAGTAAGGTAAGTTTTCAATAAGAATATTTGCCTCTTTCTATTTTGCAGGGTAGGATCTAGAATATTTACATTTATTGAGTCAAAGACATTTTAGGAATAGGTCCTTTTTCGATTATACACTTTTGCATCTTTTCCTTTTGTGCACTTTTGTAAATATTCCTTTTCTTATTTGAGTCGACCCTAGAAGGTCAAGCTGTCGAGCATATTAATAAGGCTCCTTCCAGCATTGTAGTTCGACAACCTTTTTGATATTAATAAAGATAGAACTTTCTTCCAACAAGTTTTCTCTCACGAATCTTGTGCGCTTAGAATCAAGTTGAGACCAGCCCTCCTAGCTATAATTTTGTGATTTATCACGAGGTTAATCACCCCTCGTGTGGTTCACTTCACCTTTCCATCGAATACCAAGCCAAAAACCCCTATCCAAGAAGTCTAAGGTCGAGTTTCTCACCTAACCTTCTCCAAACAGCCCACGCACATATAAGCCTTGAATCGAGGATGATCCTGACTTTGTTGAGAGCTACAAGGAGTGTAGCACAGGGAGTCATGGCAAGTTCTACCTCCATGATGACTTCTTGTTCCGATAAAGAAGGTTGTGCATACCACAAGGATTTCTATGAGAGCTTATCACCCGAGAAGCTCATGGAGGAGGTCTTATGGGCCACTTTGGTGTTGACAAGACACTGGCCATGGTTAAGGAGCACTTCTATTGGCCACACATCAAGAGGTCAGTTGATGGGGACATCAGGTTGTATGGCCGGCCAGGAAACCAGACTGGCCGACCAGGGAGCTTGCCCCAGACAACCGGGCCATTTGGCACGTCTCCCGGCCGAAGCGGTACTGCCCGACCCTCGACCAATAGGACCGGACCGATCAGCATTGCCGGCGGAGAGGCCCAAGTTTCCGGCACAATTGGTGGCGACGTGGATGACACCGCCGGTCCCATTGGTGATGCCCCCGACTCCGAGATCAACCTGGCCGGTCCAGAAGGCATTCCGGCCAGCACCTCGCACAGTCCAGCCAGTACCGCCGATCCAGCCGAGTACACGAGCATTTCAGCATCTACACAAGGAGACTCGGACCAGATAAGCTACCAGCTTCAGGACATGCATCTAGAGGAAGTCTCTACACCAGTGGTGCCACCAGGAGCATTGACAAGGAGCAGATCAAGAGTACTCTTCCACAAGTTCAGCTTATGGGTCGACAAGCTCCTAGAGAAAGATCGACTAAGGACAGTGGGCCAGAAGTGCAAAGAGAAGTCTAAAGGCTTCTCAACAATGCAAAGGACTTCAGAGACTTGGGATTTAGTGGCAAGAGAGGTCAGGGCCTAAAGATTCCTAACCCTACTCCAAGTCGAAGACTAGGAGCAAGGCGCGTGCATGCCACAAGGATGGCCATCTTCCATTTCTTGGCCGTGAGGTAAGTAAGGTAAGTTTCAATTCGAATATATGCCTCTTTCTGTTTTGCAGGGTAGGATCTAGATTGTTTACATTTTTGAGTCAAAGACATTTTAGGAATAGGTCCTTTTTCGGTTATGCACTTTTGTATATTTTCCATTTGTGCGCTTTTGTAAACTTTCCTTTTCTTTATTTGCATCGACCCTAGAAGGTCAAGCTGTCGAGCATATTAATAAGGCTCCTTCCAGCATTGTAATTCAAAAACCTTTTTGATATTAATAAAGATAGAACTTTCTTCCAACAAGTTTTCTCTCAAGAATCTTGTGCGCTTAGAATCTAGTTGAGACCAGCCCTCCTAGCTCTAAGTTTGTGATTTATCACGAGGTTCATCACCCTTCGTGTGGTTCACTTCACCTTTCCATCGAATACCAACCCAAAAACCCCTATCCAAGAAGTCTAAGGTCGAGTTTCTCACCTAACCTTCTCCAAACAGCCCACACGCATATAAGCCTCGAATCGAGGCTTGTATCACCAAGTCTCTGGAGTCCTTTGAGATGTTGAGAATCCCCTGGATTCATCCTTGCACTCTTGGCCTAATGCCCTTGTCATTGGTATTCTAAGAGCTTGTCTACCGACAAGGTGAATTTGTGGAAGAGTGCCCTTGTTCTGCTCCTTGTCATGGCTCTTGTTGGCACCAATGGTGTAGAGACTTCAACAAGGTTCATGCCTTGAAGCTGGTAGATGATTTGATCGGAGTCTCCTTGTGTAGAGGTGGAAATTTTCGTGTGATCGCTTGAGCCGGCTGGGCCGTGTGTAGAGCTGGCCGAGTTGAAATCGGAGCCGGCCAGATCGATTGGTGGGCCGGCAGCGTCACCAGCTGGGCCGGCAGTGTTAGTCATGTTGCCACCAGTTGGGCCGGAGGTTTGGGCCTCTTTGCCGGTGAAGTTGGTTGGCCCGGCCCGGCTGATCATAGGGCCGGTGGTACCGCTTGGCCCGGCAGACGCGCCAAATGGCCAGGCTGTCTCGGGCAGGCCTTCTGGTAGGCCATTTAGATCTCCTTTCCATCCAGACGATCTGGTGTCCTCATTACATTGCCTCACCAATGATGGCAGTTGTGAAGAAGATTGTGCGGTTTAGCTGGAGAGAAACTTAAGAAAAGGCATTCCAGGCCTTGAAAGACAGCCTCACTCACGCACCAGTGCTAGTCCTGCCCGACTTCAACAAGAAGTTTGAGGTGGAGTGTGATGCCTCTGGAATAGGCATAGGCGCAGTGCTAAACCAAGGAGGAAGACCAGTAGTATACTTCAGTGAGAAGTTAGGTCGGGCCTCACAGAATTACTCCACTTATGGCAAAGAACTCTCTGCCCTAGTCCGAGCCTTGGAGACTTAGCAACACTACTTGTTGTCCAAGGAGTTTGTGATCCCCAGTAATCACGAGACTCTAAAACACCTTAGAAGGCAAACCAACCTCAAGAGAAGACATGCTAGGTTGATGGAGTTCATTGAAACCTTCCCTTACGTCATCAAATACAAGAAGGGCAAGGATAATGTGGTAGCCGATGCACTATCAAGGAGGTTTGCCTTCTAACAAGGATGATCCTGACTTTTTGAGAGCTACAACGAGTGTGGCACAGGGAGTCATGGCAATTTCTACCTCCATGATGAGTTCTTGTTCCGATAAAGAAGGTTGTGCATACCACAAGGATTTCTATGAGAGCTTATCACCCGAGAAGCTCATGGAGGAGGTCTTATGGGCCACTTTGGTGATGACAAGACACTGGCCGTGGTTAAGGAGCACTTCTATTGGCCACACATCAAGAGGTCAGTTGATGGGGACATCAGGTTGTATTGACGGCCAGGAGACCAGACTGGCCAACCAGGGAGCTTGCCCCAGACAACCGGGCCATTTGGCACGTCTCCCGGCCAAAGCGGTACCGCCGGACCCTCGACCAATAGGACCGGACCGATCAGCATTGCCGGCGGAGAGGCCCAAGTTTCCGGCACAATTGGTGGCGACGTGGATGACACCGCCGGTCCCATTGGTGATGCCCCCGACTCCGAGATCAACTTGGCCGGTCCAGAAGGCATTCCGGCCAGCACCTCGCACAGTCCAGCCAGTACCGCCGATCCAGCCGAGTACACGAGCATTTCAGCATCTACACAAGGAGACTCGGACCAGATAAGCTACCAGCTTCAGGACATGCATCTAGAGGAAGTCTCTACACAAGGGGCATTGACAAGGGGCAGATCAAGAGTACTCTTCCACAAGTTCAGCTTATGGGTCGACAAGCTCCTAGAGGAAGTTCGACTAAGGACAGTGGGCCAGAAGTGCAAAGAGGAGTCTAAAGGCTTCTCAACAATGCAAAGGACTTCAGAGACTTGGGCTTTAGTGGCAAGAGAGGTCAGGGCCCAAAGATTCCTAACCCTACTCCAAGTCGAAGACTAGGAGCAAGGCGCATGCATGCCACAAGGACGGCCATCTTCCATTTCTTGGCCGTGAGGTAAGTAAGGTAAGTTTCAATTCGAATATATGCCTCTTTCTGTTTTGCAGGGTAGGATCTAGATTGTTTACATTTTTGAGTCAAAGACATTTTAGGAATAGGTCCTTTTTCGGTTATGCACTTTTGTATATTTTCCATTTGTGCACTTTTGTAAACTTTCCTTTTCTTTACCCTAGAAGGTCAAGCTGTCGAGCATATTAATAAGGCTCCTTCCAGCATTGTAGTTCAACAACCTTTTTGATATTAATAAAGTAGAACTTTCTTCCAACAAGTTTTCTCTCTAAGAATCTTGTGCGCTTTGATCCTAGTTGAGACCAGCCCTCCTAGCTCTAAGTTTATGATTTATCACGAGGTTCATCACCCCTCGTGTGGTTCACTTCACCCCTCCATCGAATACCAACCCAAAAACCCCTATCCAAGAAGTCTAAGGTCGAGTTTCTCACCTAACCTTCTCCAAACAGCCCATGCGCATATAAGCCTTGAATCGAGGCTTGTATCATTGGCACTCCATGAAGCCGTACTATCTCCCTGAAGAACAGCTCGGCTGTTTGCATGGCATCATTAACTTTTGCACATGACTGAAATGTGCCATCTTGGAGAATCGGTCTACCACTACAAAGATATCATCTTTGTGGTTGATCTTGGGCAGACCTAGAACAAAGTCCATGGAAATGTCCACCCATTGATATGTAGGGATGGGAAGAGGGAGATACAACCCGTGAGGGTGCACTCGGGACTTTGCCTTCTTGCAAGTGATGCATCTTGCATAATGAGCTTCTACTGTCCTCTTGATGTGTGGCCAGTAGAAGTGCTCCTTGACCACTGCTAGAGTCTTGTCGACACCAAAGTGGCCCATGAGTCCTTCTCCATGAGCTTCTCGGATGATAAGCTCCCTTAATGATCCTTGTGGTATGCACATCCTTCTCTCTCTGAACAAGAACCCATCATTGATGTAGAACTTGCCATGACTCCCTGTGCCACACTCCTTGTAGCTCTCAGCAAAGTCAGGATCATCCTTATATAGGTCCTTGATGTGCCCGAATCCTAAGACCGTTGCTTCCATTGTGGATATCAAGGCAAACCTCCTTGATAGTGCATCGGGTACCACATTATCCTTGCTCTTCTTGTACTTGATGATGTAAGGGAAGGTCTTTATGAACTCCATCCACCTGGCATGTCTCCTCTTGAGATTGGTTTGACCTCTGAGGTGTTTGAGAGTCTCGTGATCAGTGTGGATCACAAACTCCTTAGACATCAAGTAATGTTGCCAAGTTTCCAAGGCTCAGACTAGGGCATAGAGCTCCTTGTCGTAGGTGGGGTAATTCAGTGAGGCCCCACCTAAATTTTCACTGAAATATGCCACTGGCTCCCTACTTGGGTTAGCACCGCTCCAATTCCTATTCCTGAGGCATCACACTCCACTTCAAACGTCTTGTTGAAGTCGGGCAGCACTAGCACTGGTGCATGCGTGAGGCTGTCTTTCAAGGCCTGGAATGCCTTCTCCTGAGCTTCTCCCCAGCTGAATCCCACGTTCTTCTTCACTACTGCCGTCAATGGTGAGGCAATACTGCTGAAGTTGGGCACGAATCTTCTGTAGAAGCTGACCAGACCGTGGAAGCTCCTCACTTGGCTGATGTTGCTTGGTGTTGGCCACTCTTGTATGGCTCGAATCTTCTCTTAACCAACCTGTAAGTCCTATGAACTTACAAAAAAACCTAAGAAGGCAAGCTTATCAGTACAAAAGGTGCACTTCTTGAGATTGGCATAAATCTCTTCTTGTCGAAGGGTTTTAAGTACCAACTCAAGATGTGTGAGGTGTTCCCATAGTCACTTACTATAAACTAAAATATTTTCAAAGTAAACCACAACGAACTTACTGATGTACGCCCTAATAACTTGGTTCATAAGGCGCATGAAGGTGCTTGGGGCATTAGTCAAGCCGAATGGCATGACTGTCCACTCGTAGAGCCCTTGCTTTGTCTTGAAAGCAGTCTTCCACTCATCACCTTCCTTCATTCCGACCTGGTGGTATCCACTCTTGAGGTCTATTTTGGAGAAGACCGTGGCTCCACTCAGCTCATCTAGCATGTCATCCAGCCATGGTATGGAATGCTGGTACTTGACTGTGATGTTGTTGATTGCTCGGTAGTCCACACACATTCGCCAAGTTCTATCCTTATTCGGTACTATCAGAACTGGTACGGCACATGGACTGAGGCTCTCTCGAACATAGCCTTTCTCCAGGAGCTCCTTGATTTGCTTTTCAAGCTCCTTGGACTCCACTGGATTCATCCGGTACGCTGGTCGATTAGGTAAGGCTGCTCCGGGCATGAGGTCGATCTAGTGCTCTATGCCACGTAGGTGAGGTAAGCCTGCTGGTATCTGCTCATGTAATACATCCTGGAATCTGTTGAGGAGATCTGCTAGATTAGAAGGTAGCTCTACCTGTTCTTTTTCTACACTCAAAATCTCCTTAAAAACCATTAGTAACATAAATCCTTCGAGGCTAAAGCTCTCCAGACATGACTTGGTTGAATAAGAAAATTAGACTTAATGAGTTTCTTTTCCTTACTCATTTGTTGTTGTAGCTCATGTACCTGGGCAGGTGTGAGAGAAGCTAGGCTGACCTTTCTCTTGTCGTGCACAAAGGTGTAGAGATTGGTTCAGCCATCATGCCTTGTCTCCTTGTCAAACTGCCGTGGTCTTCCTACCAGAAGATTGCCAGCTTGCATTGGTACTACATCGCTGACTACCTGTGATGTAAGATTGAATATCAATCTCACAAGCGGTACGGCCGTGACTCGCAAGACCGAGAATCTCTCTTGGCTAAAGCGGGCAAGGTAACTAAAAGGAGGGGGTTTTGATCGAATCACACGATCAAAGGTGAACCAAGGTAGTTTGAATCTCTCAAACTAATCTGGCCGTGGCTTCAATAGAAAGGAAGTGAATCACACACTTTATTTCTAAAGAACAAGAACAAGACTCAAAGACAAGGCTTTGAAGAAAATACTTTGTATTCAAATTTAATTTCAATGGTGGTCTATCTTTACAATGAGGTCATGCTGAGCTTATACAGTGCTCCTAGCAATGCTCCTAAACCTAAAAAGGAGAAAAGGAAATCATACATTTTAAATATATGGTTGTTGGCCATTACTGTCTAGTTTGGCCAACAAGGAAAGTGTATATGCTTGTATCTTGAGAGCTTTGGGGCGAATGTAATGTGTCTAGGTACATCCTGGATGCTTTGAAAAGTCTTCAATACGTGCCCAATTTGCAAGGAATAGAGATATTGCAATCTGAACACATTAAGTGCACTTCGGTCCATATATGGCAAGTCTTGGAGGAAAGGGATTCGCTTGATCCTCTGGTGGCTGGTGCATGGTAGGTTTATTTTAGGCTTACTTAGGGCCTTAATAATATCTCCTGGACGCCATGTTTGGTTTGAAAGTGATTAAACCAGTTGGCCATCTTACTTGCCATAAACGGCTCCAATCGGTTCATTTGAAGGCACGGATTGACCTGCCTGGTCCAAGGCGTGTTTGAGCTTCTAGAAGTGCTTAAGGGAGCTCCTAGAAGTACCAAAAAGTCTCCAGGTCTCCAAAAAAACGTTTGGAGACTTTTCATGTAAGGAAAGTTCCAAATATGGTAAGTTTTGAAAACTCCAATTTGATGTATGGTGCATGATTTGATCTGACCTTGTTTGGGGTGAGCTCCATGTCGCCGCGTGTCCTCTGTGAGTCAGGATTATAGGCCAGGTTTGATCTTGGCTTGCCACTTCTTGGTTAAGCCTGGATTCATGAAGATACATCCATGTATCCTTTTGCGCGTATTTGGCCGCCTTTGTGTTCCTTGGCCGGCCGGGCTGGGCAGTTGGCCGGGGGTTGTGCCGATGACCTCATCAACCTGGTCTTGGTATCTGCCCACACTGAATGGCATGGTTACTTGCTCATGGATTTTGAGCTCCACCTTGTCATCGAGCCATCTCAGTCGATATGGTCAAGGGTGCCTTATCTTCTCTAGACTTAGCTTGTCAACCATATATGCACTAGCAATGTTAGTGCAAGAACCACCATCTAGGATGAGGTTACATACCTTTCCCTTGATGGTGCACCGGATGTGGAAGATGTTCTCCATTTGAATGGTCTCTGATGGGTCTACCATTGCACTGAGAATGTGTCTAGTGACCAGCACTTCCCCACATCAGGGTACTCAATGTCACCATATTCTCCTTCCAGTTCATAGTCCTCTTCGTCTTGAGACTCATACTCTCCAGCTTCCGTGATCAGCATGATACGGTTGTTTGGGCACTCCCTTGAGATGTGACCGCAACCCCTACATTTAAAACAAGTGATGTCACGTGATCTCTGAGGGTTAGAAGACTTACTAGGCTCTCTCTGGTCACGGGGTTGCTCAGGAGGCTTGCTCTTGAACCGTGATTCGATCTCTATACTCTTGCCTTTTTCTACGGGCTTGGGGCTATTACTTGGTGCCCAAGGCGTCTTAGGCTTGCTGCGGAGGTCTTGGCTCTTACGCATGATATGCTGCTCAGCCTGGATAGATAGGTGGAACAAGTCTTTAAAGTCATTGTAGGTCTGTCTCTTCACCTTGCGGCTGATTATCTCTTGGAGTCCATCCAAGAATTGCGCCATCAATGTCTTGTCATCGTCATTGAGCTCCAGCCTGTTCCTTAGCCTCTCAAACTCTTTGTAGTACTCCTCTACTGATCTGGTGCCCTGCTTAAGAGTACGAAAACATCGTTGCAAATCCCTATGGAAATAGGGTGGAACAAACCTTTGCCTCATGAGGTCTTTCATGTCGACCCAAGAGTCTATGGGTCTCAACCTCCTCCTCCTTCGGTCAGAAGCCTCACGATCCCACCAGATGAGGGCATTATCCGTGAGTTGTGCTACTGCCATGGAGACTCTCCTAGGGCCTGGTTGGTTGTAATGATCGAAGATGTAATCCATCCTCCACTCCCAATCTAGATAGGCCTCGAGGTCTACTTTTCCTGCAAAACTAGGAGGTGTTAATTTAAGATCATGATTTTTTACCGGGTTGTAGGCGTAGTCATCTCCATCCTCATGATGTCTAGGGGGCATTCTTGGTCTCTGGTGATGACCATAGGGCTCGAAGCCATCGCCTTCTGCTTCTGGTTGCCGTGGAGGTCCTCTCGGTCTAGGGTGATAGCCGTGAGGCTGTGCGTCTTCATCTCCAACCGGCTGGGGCTCCTCTTGTTCGAGCCATGTCCTACGGTGATCAGGACCCTCAGCAGGGTTTTGGTCAGCCCTCACGTGCCTTATGGCTTGGAATCTCACCAGCCTCTCCACGCGCTCCAACCTCTCGCCGATTGATGCGAGTTGTGTTTGGAGGGTGGTGAACATGGACATAATGGCCTCGGCTGCATCTTGATTCCCTTCTGCCATTGCTTGCTACAAAAGAAAAACAACTTAATTTGCTCCTAAGATTCGATTAGGAGGTTTTCTTTTATAGGAGAAGTTGTAACTAGGGAAAAGGAAAAAATTTGAAAATGGAAACTTTTCTACTAATTAATGCTAAATATCTTACATGTTTTGGTCGATTTCTCTTTTGTTATTTTTCTATTTTTTGTTTTGATTTTTAATTTAACTTATTGATAATGGAAATATGCTTAAACAAAAAAAAGAAAAACGAATTGCAATGCACATAATGATTCTATACCCTAGTGATGCATGTAGGAGCTATATGCACTAGGTTTGAAGTTAGATGTTAATTTTTTATTTTCTTTGAATGAAATTTAAACTAATGCAAGAAGTGGAAACAAGAGTAAGTAAAGGATAGAAACAACCTGGTTTTAGGAGCTTTAAGCTCTGATGCCAAAATGATACAAGCCTCGAATCAAGGCCGTACACACGTGGGCTGCTTGGAGAAGATTAGCTGAGAAACTCGACCTTAGGCTTCCGGATAGGGGTTTTCTGGTGAGTAATGGATGGAGGGGTGAAGTGAACCGCATGAGGGGTGATGAACCTCGTGATAAATCACAAACTTAGAAGCTAGGAGAGCTGGTCTCGACTAGCGTTCTAAGCGCACAAGTTTCTTGAGAGAAAACTCGTAGGAAGAAAATTCTATCTTTATTAATATCAAAAGGTTGTCGAACTACAATGCTGAAGGAGCCTTATTAATATTCTTGGCAGCTTGATCTTCTAGGGTCGACTCAAAGGAAGAAAAATGGAAAACTTACAAAAGTGCACAAATGGAAAAATTACAAAAAGGCAATAACCAAAAAAGGACTTCTACCTAAATTATTTTTGACTCAAAAATGTAAACATTCTAATTCCTATAGTGCAAAACAGAAAAGACAAGTATATAATTTGAAAACTTGCCATTCTTACCATTCAGCCAAGAAATGGAAGGTGGCTGACCTTGTGGCATGCACGCGCCTAGCTCCTAGTCTTCAACTTGGAGTAGGGTTATGAATCTTTGGGCCCTGACCTCTCTTGCCACTAAAGCCCAATTCTCTAGAGTCCTTTTTAGTGTTGAGAAGCCTTTGGACTCTTCCTTGTACTCCTGGCCCAATGCTCTTTGTCGATCATCCTCTAGGAGCTTGTCGACCCACAAACTGAACTTGTGGAAGAGCGCCCTTGATCTGCTCCTTGTCATTGCTCCTGGTGGCACCACTGGTGTAGAAACTTCATCTAGATTCATATCTTGAAGCTGGTAGCTTATCTGATCCGAGTCTTATTGTTTAGATGTTCAAATGGTGGTGCCATTGGCTGGATCAGCTGGACCGTGCGAGGAGCTGGCCATATTGTCATTGGAGCTCGCCAGGTTGTTTCTGGAGCCCGCGGCTCCACCAATTGGGCCAGCGGTGTCATCCACATCGCCCCCAGTTGGGCCAGAGGTTTGGGCCTCTCCGACAGAAATGTTGATCATTCCGGCCCGGCTGGTCGTAGGCCCAGTGGTACCGCTTGGGCCGGCAGACGCTCCAAATGGCCTGGCTGTCTCGGGCAATCACTCTGGTCGGCCAATCTGGTCTCCTGGCCGGCCAGATGATCTGATGCCCTCATCATCTCGAATCTTTTCTTCATCAACCTGTAAATCCTGTGAACTTACAACAAAACCTAAGAAAACAAGCTTGTCAGTACAAAAGGTGCAATTCTTGAGATTGGCATAAAGCCCTTCTTGTCGAAGGGTCTTAAGCACCATCTCAAGATGTGTAAGGTGTTCCCATAGGCATTTACTGTAAACAAGCATGTCATCAAAATAGACTACTACAAACTTATTGATGTACGCCCTAAGAACTTGGATCATAAGACGGATGAAGGGTGCTTGGGGCATTAGTCAAGCCAAATGGCATGGCTGTCCATTCGTAGAGCCCTTGCTTTGTCTTGAAAGCAGTCTTCCACTCATCACCTTCCTTCATCCTGAGCTGGTGGTATCCATTCTTGAGGTCTATCTTGGAAAAAACCGTGGTTCCACTCAACTCATCTAGCACATCATCCAGCCTTGGTATAGGGTGCCGGTACTTGACTGTGATGTTGTTGATGGCTCGGCACTCTACACACATTCGCCAAGTCCCATCATTCTTAGGGATTTGCAACACTGGTACAGCACATGAACTGAGGCTCTCTCGAAAACAGCCCTTTTCCAGGAGCTCCTTAACCTACTTCTCAAGCTCCTTCGACTCCTCTGGATTTATCCGGTAGGCTGGTTGATTGCGAAGGCTGCTACGGGCATGAGGTCAATCTGGTGCTCTATGCCACTTAAGGGAGGCAATGCTGCTGGTAACTCCTCAGGGAATACATCCTGGAATTTGTTTAGGAGGGCTGCTACTTCAGGAGGTAGCTCTACCTGTTCTTTCTCTACACTGAAAACCTTTTTGAAAACCATTATTAGCATTAAGTCCTGTGAGGGTAAAGCTCCCCGTACATTACTCGGTTGAATGAGAAAGTTAGATTTAATGAGTTTCTTTTCCTTACTCATTTGCTGCTGTAGCTCGTGTACCTGAGCAGGTGTAAGAGGAGCTAGGCTGACTTTTCTCTTATCGTGCACAAATGTGTAGAGATTGGTTCAGCAATCATGCCTTGTCTCCCTGTCAAACTGCCATGGCCTTCCTAGTAGAAGATGGCCAGCTTGCATAGGTACTACGTCACAAACTACCTGATCTTGGTATATGTCCACACTGAATGGCACGGTTACTTGCTCATGGATCTTGAGCTCCACCTTGTCATCTAGCCATCTCAGTCGATATGTCTGGGGGTGCGTTGTCTTCTGTAGACCTAGCTTATCAACCATATACGCACTAGCCACGTTAGTGCAAGAACCACCATCTATAATGAGATTACATACCTTGCCCTTGATGGTGCACCGCCTCTGGAAGATGTTCTCCCTCTAAATGGTCTAGGAGGGGTCTACCATTGCACTGAGGATGCGTCTAGTGACTCGCACTTCCCCCACATCAGGGTACTCAATGTCACCGTATTCTTCTTCTGGTTCAAAGTCCTCTTCATCTTGAGACTCATACTCTCCAACTTTCGTGATCAGCATGACTCGGTTGTTTGGGCACTCCCTTGAGATGTGTCCGTGACCCCTACATTTAAAGCAAGTGATATCACGTGATCTCTGAAGGTTAGAAGACTTACTAGGCTTTCTCTGGTCACGGGTTTGCTCAGGAGGCTTGCTCTTGAACCGTGATTCGATTTCTATACTCTTGCCCTTTTCTACGGGCTTGGTGCCAATTCTTGGCGCCCAAGGTGTCTTAGGTTTGCGGCGTAGGTCTTGGATCTTATGCCTGATGGGCTGCTCAGCCTGGACAGAGAGGTGGAACAAGTCCTTGAAATCATTGTAGATTTGTCTCTCCACTTTTCGGCTGATCCTCTCTTGCAATCCATCCATGAATTGAGCCATCAATGCTTCCTCATCGTCATTGAGCTCTAGCCTGTTCCTTAGTGATACAAGCCTTGATTCAAGGATGTATGCGCGTGGGCTGTTTGTATAAGATTAGGTGAGAAACTCAACCTTAGGCTTCTGGATGGGGGTTTTCTGGTTGGTAAAAGATGGAAGGGTGAAGTGAACCACACGAGGGGTGATGAACCTCGTGATAAATCACAAACTTAGAGCTAGGAGGGCTGGTCTCAACTAGGTTCTAAGCGCACAAGTCTCTTGAGAGAATAACTTGTTGAAAGAAAATTCGATCTTTATTGATATCAAAAAGATTGTCGAACTACAATGCTGGAAGGAGCCTTATTAATATGCTCGACAGCTTGACCTTCTAGGGTTGACTCAAACAAATAAAAGGAAAGTTTACAAAAGTGCACAAAAGGAAAAGATACAAAAGTGCATAACCGAAAAAGGACCTATTCCTAAAATGTTCTTGACTGAAAAATGTAAAGCAACTAGATCCTACCCTGCAAAACAGAAAGAAGCATATATTCGAATGTAAACTTACCTTAACTCACCTCACGGCCAAGAAATGGAAGGTGGCCGTCCTTCTGGCATGCACGCGCCTTGCTCCTAGTCTTCGACTTGGAGTAGGGTTAAATATCTTTGGGCCCTGACCTCTCTTGCCACTAAAGCCCAAGTCTCTGATGTTCCTTGTGTAGTTGAGAAGCCGTTGGATTCTAATTTGCTCTTTTGGCCCATTGTCCTTAGCTGCTCTTCCTCTAGGAGCTTGTCGACCCATAAGCTGAATTTTTGGAAGAGTGCTCTTGATCTGCTTCTTGTCATTGCTCCTGGAGGTAACACTGGTGTAGATATTTCTTCTAGGTGCATGTCCTGGAGCTGGTAGCTCATTTGGTCCGAGTCCTCTTGTGTAGAAGTGGAAGTGCGCGTGTACTCGGCTGGATCGGCTGTACCGGCTGGATTGTGCGCGGTACTGGCCGGAATGACTTCAGGACCGGCCAAGTTGATCCCGGAGTCGGCGGTGTCATCAGAGGGACCGGCGGTGTCATCCACGTCCCCACCAAGTGTGCCGGAAGCTTGGGCCTCTCCGACGGCAATGTTGACCGGTCTGGTCCTATAGGTCGAGGGTCCGGCAGTACTGTCTGGTCCGGCAGGCGCGCCACATGGTCCTGCTGTCTCGGGCAAGCTTCCTGGTCGGCCAGTCTGGTCTCCTGGCTGGATGTACGACCTGATGTCCTCATCATTCCCTCCCTGTTCAGTAGGTTTTGTCCTCAAAGCTGGTTCATCTGCATGGAAAGGGGCCAAGTCAGTAACATTAAACGTATTGGACACATTAAACTCACCTGGAAGCTCGATCCGGTAGGCGTTGTTGTTGATCCTCTCGAGCACTCTGAATGGTCCATCTCCTCTTGGTGCTAGCTTGGAACTCCTTAGGTTTGGGAACCTCTTCTGCCGTAGGTGTAGCCACACCCAATCACCTGGTTGAAAGATCACCTCCCTTCTTCCCTTGTTGGCATGAGTCACGTACTGTCCGGTCCTCTTCTCCAAGTTTTCTGCTACTGATACAAGCCTTGATTCAAGGATGTATGCGTGGGCTGTTTGTAGAAGATTAGGTGAGAAACTCAACCTTAGGCTTCTGGATAGGGGTTTTCTGGTTGGTAACGGATGGAAGGGTGAAGTGAACCACACGAGGGGTGATGAACCTCGTGATAAATCACAAACTTAGAGCTAGGAGGGCTGGTCTCAACTAGGTTCTAAGCGCACAAGATTCTTAGAGAGAAAACTTGTAGGAAAAAGTTCTACTTTATTAATAATCAAAAGGTTGTCGAACTACAATGCTGGAAGGAGCCTTATTAATATGCTCGACAGCTTGACCTACTAGGGTCGACTCAAATAAGAAAAAGGAAAGTTTACAAAAGTGCACAAAGGAAAAAATACAAAAGTGTATAACCGAAAAAGGACCTATTCCTAAAATGTTCTTGACTCAAAAATGTAAAGCAACTAGATCCTACCCTGCAAAACAGAAAGAGGCATATATTCGAATGTAAACTTACCTTAACTCACCTCACGGCCAAGAAATGGAAGGTGGCCGTCCTTGTGGCATGCGCCTTGCTCCTAGTCTTCGACTTGGAGTAGGGTTAAATATCTTTGGGCCCTGACCTCTCTTGCCACTAAAGCCCAAGTCTCTGATGTTCCTTGTGTTGTTGAGAAGCCTTTGGACTCTAATTTGCTCTTCTGGCCCATTGTCCTTAGCTGCTCTTCCTCTAGCTTGTCGACCCATAAGCTGAATTTGTGGAAGAGTGCTCTTGATCTGCTTCTTGTCATTGCTCCTGGAGGTACCACTGGTGTAGATACTTCCTCTAAGTGCATGTCCTGGAGCTGGTAGCTCATTTGGTCCGAGTCCTCTTGTGTAGAAGTGGAAGTGCGCGTGTACTCGGCTGGATCGGCTGTACCGGCTGGATTGTGCGCGGTACTGGCCGGAATGACTTCAGGACCGCCAAGTTGATCCCGGAGTCGGCGGTGTCATCAGGGGGACCGGCGGTGTCATTCACGTCCCCACCAAGTGTGCCGGAAGCTTGGGCCTCTCCGCCGGCGATGTTGACCGGTCTGGTCCTATAGGTCGAGGGTCCGGCGGTACTGTCTGGTCCGGCAGGCGCGCCAGATGGTCCTGCTGTCTCGGGCAAGCTTCCTGGTCGGCTAGTCTGGTCTCCTGGCTGGATGTACGACCTGATGTCCTCATCAGCTACCTTCTGGTGTAACCTCCTTATGAACTCTGCTTTGGATGCTCCGTTGAGGTTGGTCATCTCAACTGGTGGCAATGGTGTTTGCTCCAATGGGGTGAGAGGGTTGAAGCCGTATACCACTTCAAATGGTGTCTTCTTGGTTGCTGAGTGCACGGCTCGGTTGTAGGAGAACTCAATGAATGGCAGGCACTCCACCCAAGTCTTTAGGTTCTTCCCCGGTGTAGTTCTGAGGAGAGTTGATAGTGTCCTGTTGACAACTTCAGTTTGGCCATCGGTTTGAGGATGGCAAGTGGTTGAGAAGAGTAGCTTCGTGCCTAGCTTTCTCCAAAGGGTCCTCGAGAAATGGCTGAGGAACTTGGTGTCCCTATCTGATACGATGGTCCTTGGCACTCCATGAAGCCGTACTATCTCCCTGAAGAACAGCTCAGCTGTTTGTGTGGCATCATTGACATTGGCACATGGGATGAAGTGTGCCATCTTGGAGAATCTGTCCACCACTACAAAGATTGCATCTTTGTGGTTGATCTTGGGCAGACCTAGAACAAAATCCATCGAGATGTCCACCCATGGATGTGTTGGTATGGGCAGTGGGAGATACAACCCGTGAGGTTGCACTCTGGACTTTGCCTTCTTGCAAGTGATGCATCTTGCACAATGTGCTTCTACTGTCCTCTTGATGTGTGGCCAGTAGAAGTGCTCCTTGACCACTGCTAGAGTCTTGTCGACACCAAAGTGGCCCATGAGTCCTCCTCCATGAGCTTCTCGGATGATAAGCTTCCTTAGTGATCCTTGTGGTATGCACAGCCTTCTTTCTCGGAACAAGAATCCTCATGGATGTAGGATTTGCCATGACTCCCTGTGCTACACTCCTTGTAGCTCTCAGCAAGGTCAGGATCATCCTTGTATAGATCCTTGATGTGCTCGAATCCTAGGACCTTTGCCTCCATGGTTGATATCAAGGCAAACCTCCTTGATAGTGCATCGGCTACCACATTATCTTTGCCCTTCTTGTACTTGATGATGTACAGGAAGGTCTCTATGAACTCCATCCACCTGGCATGTCTCCTCTTGAGATTGGTTTGCCCTCTGAGGTGTTTGAGAGTCTCGTGATCAGTGTGGATCACAAACTCCTTGGACAGCAAGTAATGCTGCCAAGTCTCCAATGCTCGGACAAGGGCATAGAGCTCCTTGTCATAAGTGGGGTAGTTCAGTGAGGCACCACCTAGCTTTTCACTGAAGTATGCCACTGGTCTCCCTCCTTGAGTTAGCACTGCTCCTATGCCTATTCCAGAGGCATCACACTCCACTTCAAACGTCTTGTTGAAGTCGGGAAGGACTAGCACTGGTGCGTGTGTAAGGCTGTCCTTCAAGGCCTGGAATGCCTTCTCCTGAGCTTCTCCCAGCTGAATCCCACGTTCTTCTTCACTACTGCCGTCAGTGGTGAGGCAATACTGCTGAAGTTGGGCACGAATCTCCTATAGAAGCTGGCCAGTCCGTGGAAGCTCCTTACTTGGCTGATGTTCCTGGTGTTGGCCATTCTTGTATGGCTCGAATCTTCTTCTCATCAACCTGTAGGCCCTGTGAACTCACAACAAAACCTAAAAAGACAAGCTTATCAGTACAAAAGGTGCACTTCTTGAGATTGGCATAAAGCTCTTCTTGTCGAAGGGTTTTAAGGACCATCTCAAGATGTGTGAGGTGTTCCCGTAGGCACTTACTATAAACAAGTATGTCATCAAAATAAACTACCACAAACTTACTGATGTACGCCCTAAGAACTTGGTTCATAAGGCGCATGAAGGTGCTTGGGGCATTAGTCAAGCCAAATGGCATGACTGTCCACTCGTAGAGCCCTTGCTTTGTCTTGAAAGCAGTCTTCCACTCATCACCTTCCTTCATCCTTACCTGGTGGTATCCACTTTTGAGGTCTATCTTGGAGAAGACCGTGGCTCCACTCAGCTCATCTAGCATGTCATCCAGTCGTGGTATTGGATGCCTATACTTGACTGTGATGTTGTTGATTGCTCGGCAGTCCACACATGCGCCAAGTCCCATCCTTCTTGGGCACTAGCAGCACTGGTACAGCACATGGACTGAGGCTCTCTCGAACATATCCTTTCTCCAGGAGCTCCTTGACTTGCTTCTCAAGCTCTTTGGACTCCTCTGGACTCATCCGGTAGGCTGGCCGGTTGGGCAGGGCTGCTCCGGCACTAGATCAATCTGATGTTCTATGCCGCGTAAAGGAGGCAAGCCTGCTGGTATCTCCTCTGGAAATACATCCTGGAATTTGTTGAGGAGTGTTGCTACTTCATGAGGTAGCTCTACCTGTCCTTGTTCTATACTCAACACTTCCTTGAAAACCATTAGTAACATTAAGTCCTTCGAGGCTAAAGCTCTCCGGACATGACTAGGTTGAATAAGGAAGTTAGACTTGACAAGTTTCTTTTCCTTACTCATTTGGAGTTGTAGCTCATGTACTTGGGCAGGTGTAAGAGGAGCTAGGCTCACCTTTCTCTTGTCATGCACGAAGGTGTAGAGATTGGTTCTGCCATCATGCCTGGTCTCTTTGTCAAACTGCCATGGTCTTCCTAGCAGAAGATGGCCAGCTTGCATGGGCACCACGTCGCACATGACCTGGTCTTGGTACTTGCCCACACTGAATGGCACAGTGACTTGCTCATGAATCTTGAGCTCCACTTTGTCATCAAGCCATCTCAGTCTATATGGTCGGGGATGCCGTGTCCTTTCTAGACCTAGCTTATCAACCATATACGCACTAGCAACGTTAGTGCAAGAACCACCATCTATGATGAGGTTACATACATTTCCCTTGATGGTGCAACGGCTGTGGAAGATGTTCTCCTTTGGATGGTCTCTGAAGGATCCACCATTGCACTGAGGATACACCTAGTGACCAGCACTTCCCCCACATCAGGGTACTCAATGTCACCATATTCTCCTTCTGGTTCATAGTCCTCTTCATCTTGGGACTCATATTCTCCTGCCTCCGTAATCAGCATGACTCCGTTGTTTGGGCACTCCCTTGAGATGTGTCCACGTCCCCTACACTTGAAACAAGTTATGTCACGTGATCTTTGAGGGTTAGAAGACTTACCAGGCTCTCTCTGGTCACGGGTGGGTTCAGGAGGCTTGCTCTTGAACCTTGACTCGATCTCTACGCTTTTGCCTTTGTCTACGGTCTTAGGCATGTTGCTTGGTGCCCAAGGTGTCTTAGGCTTGCTGCGGATGTCTTGGCTCTTACGTTTGATGTGCTGTTCAGCTTACAGATAGGTGGAACAAGTCCTTGAAGTCATTGTAGATTTGCCTTTCCACCTTGCAGCTGATCCTTTCTTGGAGTCCATCCAAGAATTGTGCCATCAATGCTTCTTCATCATCATTGAGCTCCAATCTGTTCCTTAACTCTCGAACTCTTCATAGTACTCCTCTACTGATCTGGTACCCTGCTTAAGAGTACGAAAACGACGTTGCAAATCCCTATGAAAGTAAGGTGGAACATACCTTTGTGCATGAGGTCTTTCATGTCGACCCATGAGTCTACGGGTCTCATTCTCTTCCTCCTTCTGTCAGATACCTCACGATCCCACCAGATGAGGGCATTGTCCGTGAGTTGTGCTACTGCCATTGAGACTCTCCTAGGTCCTGGTTGGTTGTAGTGATCAAAGATATGATCCATTCGCTTCTCCCAATCTAGGTAAGCCTCGGGGTCTACTTTTCCTGCAAAAGTTGGAGGAGTTAGTTTAACATCAGGATGAATTACCCGGTTATAGGTGTGTTCATCTCCATCCTCATGACGTCTAGGAGGCATTCTTGGTCTCTGGTGGAGACCATATGGCTCAAAGCCATCATCTTCTGCCTCTGGTTGCCGTGGAGGTCCTCTCGGCCTATGGTGATAGTTATGAGGCGTGTCCTCATCTCCATCTGGCTGGGGTTCCTCCTGTTCGTGCCGTGTCCTAAGGTACTCAGGACCCTCAGGACGATCTGGCTCAGCTCTCACGTGCCTTATGGCCTGGAATCTTACTGGTCTCTCCACGCGCTCCAACCTCTCGCCTATGGATGCGAGTTGTGTTTGGAGTGTGGTGAACATGGCCATCATGGCTTCAGCTGCGTCTCTATTCTCTTCTCCCATGGTGTGCTACAAAGAAAGAAGATAATTAGGGTGCTCCTAAATTATTAGGAGAGTTTCTTTTATATGGGATTTGAAAAAAATGCAAAAAGGAAAATCCTAAGGAAAGGAAATTTGAAAAAAAGGAAACTTCCTAGACAACTTGTGCTAGCTGTCCAATTCGAATTCTTTTAGTATTCTTTCTATTTTCTTTTTCTTTTCTTTTTAATTTAACTTAAAATAAAGGAAATATGATTTAAACAAAAAGGAAAACGTGAATGATAATGCAAAAGTGAATCTAAACCCTAGTGATACACGTAGGAGGCTAGATGCACTCGGTTTGGAGTTTGATGTTGTTTTTTTTATTTTTCTTGAATATGACTTAAACTAATGCAAGAACTAGAAATAAGACAAGCAAAAGGATAGAAACAACCTGGTTTAGGAGCTTTAAGCTCTGATACCAAAATGATACAAGCCTTGATTCAAGGATGGCGTGGGCTGTTGTAGAAGATTAGGTGAGAAACTCAACCTTAGGCTTCTGGATAGGGGTTTTCTGGTTGGTAAACGATGGAAGGGTGAAGTGAACCACACGAGGGTGATGAACCTCGTGATAAATCACAAACTTAGAGCTAGGAGGGCTGGTCTCAACTAGGTTCTAAGCGCACAAGATTCTTAGAGAGAAAACTTGTTGGAAGAAAGTTCTACTTTATTAATATCAAAAAGGTTGTCGAACTACAATGCTGGAAGGAGCCTTATTAATATGCTCGACAGCTTGACCTTCTAGGGTCGACTCAAACAAATAAAAGGAAAACTTACAAAAGTGCACAAAAGGAAAAGATACAAAAGTGTATAACCGAAAAAGGACCTATTCCTAAAATGTTCTTGACTCAAAAATGTAAAGCAACTAGATCCTACCCTGCAAAACAGAAAGAGGCATATATTCGAATGTAAACTTACCTTAACTCACCTCATGGCCAAGAAATGGAAGGTGGCCGTCCTTGTGGCATGCACGCGCCTTGCTCCTAGTCTTCGACTTGGAGTAGGGTTAAATATCTTTGGGCCCTGACCTCTCTTGCCACTAAAGCCCAAGTCTCTGATGTTCCTTGTGTTGTTGAGAAGCCTTTGGACTCTAATTTGCTCTTCTGGCCCATTGTCCTTAGCTGCTCTTCCTCTAGAAGCTTGTCGACCCATAAGCTGAATTTGTGGAAGAGTGCTCTTGATCTGCTTCTTGTCATTGCTCCTGGAGGTACCACTGGTGTAGATACTTCCTCTAAGTGCATGTCCTGGAGCTGGTAGCTCATTTGGTCCGAGTCCTCTTGTGTAGAAGTGGAAGTGTGCGTGTACTCGGCTGGATGGCCTGTACCGGCTGGATTGTGCGCGGTACTGGCCGGAATGACTTCAGGACCGGCCAAGTTGATCCCGGAGTCGGCGGTGTCATCAGGGGGGCCGGCGGTGTCATTCACGTCCCCACCAAGTGTGCCGGAAGCTTGGGCCTCTCCGCCGGCGATGTTGACCGGTCTGGTCCTATAGGTCGAGGGTCCGGCGGTACTGTCTGGTCCGGTAGGCGCGCCAGATGGTCCTGCTGTCTCGGGCAAGCTTCCTGGTCGGCTAGTCTGGTCTCCTGGCTGGATGTACGACCTGATGTCCTCATCAGCTACCTTCTGGTGTAACCTCCTTATGAACTCTGCTTTGGATGCTCCGTTGAGGTTGGTCATCTCAACTGGTGGCAATGGTGTTTGCTCCAATGGGGTGAGAGGGTTGAAGCCGTATACCACTTCAAATGGTGTCTTCTTGGTTGCTGAGTGCACGGCTCGGTTGTAGGAGAACTCAATGAATGGCAGGCACTCCACCCAAGTCTTTAGGTTCTTCCCCGGTGTAGTTCTGAGGAGAGTTGATAGTGTCCTGTTGACAACTTCAGTTTGGCCATCGGTTTGAGGATGGCAAGTGGTTGAGAAGAGTAGCTTCGTGCCTAGCTTTCTCCAAAGGGTCCTCGAGAAATGGCTGAGGAACTTGGTGTCCCTATCTGATACGATGGTCCTTGGCACTCCATGAAGCCGTACTATCTCCCTGAAGAACAGCTCAGCTGTTTGTGTGGCATCATTGACATTGGCACATGGGATGAAGTGTGCCATCTTGGAGAATCTGTCCACCACTACAAAGATTGCATCTTTGTGGTTGATCTTGGGCAGACCTAGGACAAAATCCATCGAGATGTCCACCCATGGATGTGTTGGTATGGGCAGTGGGAGATACAACCCGTGAGGTTGCACTCGGGACTTTGCCTTCTTGCAAGTGATGCATCTTGCACAATGTGCTTCTACTGTCCTCTTGATGTGTGGCCAGTAGAAGTGCTCCTTGACCACTGCTAGAGTCTTGTCGACACCAAAGTGGCCCATGAGTCCTCCTCCATGAGCTTCTCGGATGATAAGCTCCCTTAGTGATCCTTTTTGTATGCACAGCCTCCTTTCTCGGAACAAGAATCCCTCATGGATGTAGAATTTGCCATGACTCCCTGTGCTACACTCCTTGTAGCTCTCAGCAAGGTCAGGATCATCCTGGTATAGATCCTTGATGTGCTCGAATCCTAGGACATTTGCCTCCATGGTTGATATCAAGGCAAACCTCCTTGATAATGCATCGGCTACCACATTGTCTTTGCCCTTCTTGTACTTGATGATGTACGGGAAGGTTTCTATGAACTCCATCCACCTGGCATGTCTCCTCTTGAGATTGGTTTGCCCTCTGAGGTGTTTGAGAGTCTCGTGATAAGTGTGGATCACAAACTCCTTGGACAGCAAGTAATGCTGCCAAGTTTCCAGTGCTCGGACAAGGGCATAGAGCTCCTTGTCATAAGTGGCGTAGTTCAGTGAGGCACCACCTAGCTTCTCACTGAAGTATGCCACTGGTCTCCCTCCTTGGGTTAGCACTGCTCCTATGCCTATTCCAGAGGCATCACACTCCACTTCAAACGTCTTGTTGAAGTCGGGAAGGACTAACACTGGTGCGTGTGTAAGGCTGTCCTTCAAGGCCTTGAATGCCTTCTCCTGAGCTTCTCCCCAACTGAATCCCACGTTCTTCTTCACTAATGCCGTCAGTGGTGAGGCAATACTGCTGAAGTTGTGCACGAATCTCCTATAGAAGCTGGCCAGTCCGTGGAAGCTACTTACTTGGCTGATGTTTCCTGGTGTTGACCATTCTTGTATGGCTCGAATCTTCTCTTCATCAACCTGTAGGCCCTGTGAACTTACAACAAAACCTAAAAAGACAAGCTTATCAGTACAAAAGGTGCACTTCTTGAGATTGGCATAAAGCTCTTCTTGTCGAAGGGTTTTTAGTACCATCTCAAGATGTGTGAGGTGTTCCCGTAGGCACTTACTATAAACCAAAATGTCATCAAAGTAAACTTGATGAGGACATCAGGTCGTACATCCAGCCAGGAGACCAGACTGGCCGACCAGGAAGCTTGCCCGAGACAGCAGGACCATGTGGCGCGCCTGCCGGACCAGACAGTACTGCCGGACCCTCGACCTATAGGACCAGACCGGTCAACATTGCCGTCGGAGAGGCCCAAGCTTCCGGCACACTTGGTGGGGACGTGGATGACACCGCCGGTCCCTCTGATGACACCGCCGACTCCGGGATCAACTTGGCCGGTCCTGAAGTCATTCCGGCCAGTACCGCGCACAATCCAGCCGGTACAGCCGATCCAGCCGAGTACACGCGCACTTCCACTTCTACACAAGAGGACTCGGACCAAATGAGCTACCAGCTCCAGGACATGCACCTAGAAGAAGTATCTACACCAGTAGTACCTCAAGGAGCAATGACAAGAAGCAGATCAAGGGCACTCTTCCACAAATTCAGCTTATGAGTCGACAAGCTCCTAGAGGAAGATCATCTAAGGACAATGGGCCAGAAGAGCAAAGTAGAGTCCAAAGGCTTCTCAACAACACAAGGAACATCAGAGACTTGGGCTTTAGTGGCAAGAGAGGTCAGGGCCCAAAGATTTGTAACCCTACTCCAAGTCGAAGACTATGAGCAAGGCGCGTGCATGCCACAAGGACGGCCACCTTCCATTTCTTGGCCGTGAGGTAAGTTAAGGTAAGTTTCAATTCGAATATATGCCTCTTTCTGTTTTGCAGGGTAGGATCTAGATGCTTTACATTTTTGAGTCAAGAACATTTTAGGAATAGGTCCTTTTTCGGTTATGCACTTTTGTATCTTTTCCTTTTGTGCACTTTTGTAAACTTTCCTTTTTTTTATTTGAGTCTACCCTAGAAGGTCAAGCTGTCGAGCATATTAATAAGGCTCCTTCCAGCATTGTAGTTCGACAACCTTTTTGCTAATTAATAAAGATCGAATTTTCTTTACAAGTTATTCTCTCAAAGAAGCTTGTGCGCTTAGAACCTAGTTGAGACCAGCCCTCCTAGCTCTAAGTTGTGATTTATCACGAGGTTCATCACCCCTCATGTGGTTCACTTCACCCTTCCATCTTTTACCAACCAGAAAACCCCCATCCAGAAGCCTAAGGTTGAGTTTCTCACCTAATCTTCTACAAACAGCCCACGCGCATACATCCTTGAATCAAGGCTTGTAGATTTGCCTTTCCACCTTGCAGCTGAGGCCATGATGGCCATGATGGCCATATTCACCACCCTCCAAACGCAACTCGCATCAATCGGCGAGAGGTTGGAGCGCGTGGAGAGGCCTGTGAGATTCCAGGCCATAAGGCACGTGAGGGCTGAGCAAGACCGTGCTGAGGATCCTGAGCAGCGTAGGACATGGCACAAACAGGAGGAGCCCCAGCCAGATGGAGATGAGGATGCACAACCACATAACTATCACCCTAGGCCGAGAGGACCTCCATGGCAACCAGAGGCAGAAGGTGATGGCTTCGAGCCATATGATCATCACCAGAGACCAAGGATGCCTCCTAGACATCATGAGGGTGGAGATGAACACGCCTACAACCAGGTAACTCATCCTGATGTCAAGCTAACACCTCTTAGTTTTGCAGGAAAAGTAGACCCCGAAGCCTATCTTGATTGGGAGAGGAGGATGGACCACATCTTCGATCACTACAACCAACCAGGCCCTAGGAGAGTCTCCATGGCAGTAGCACAACTCATGGACAATGCCCTCATCTTGTGGGATCGAGAGGTGTCTGACCGAAGGAGGAAAAGATTGAGGCCTGTAGACTCATGGGTCGACATGAAAGACCTCATGAGACAAAGGTTTGTTCCACCTTATTTTCATAGAGATTTGCAATGACGTTTTCGTACTCTTAAGCAGAGTACTAGATCAGTGGAGGAGTACTATGAAGAGTTTGAGATACTAAGGAACAGGCTGGAGCTCAATGACGATGAGGAGGCTTTGATGGAACAGTTCTTGGATGGACTGCAAGAAAGAATCAGCTGGAAGGTGGAAAGGCAAATCTACAACGACTTCAAGAATTTGTTCCACCTATCTGTCCAGGCTGAGCAGCACATCAAACGTATGAGCCAAGACATCCGCAGCAAGCCTAAGACGCCTTGGGCACCAAACAACATTCCCAAGCCCGTAGACAAAGGCAAGAGCATAGAGAACGAGTCACGGTTCAGGAGCAAGCCTCCTGAGCCAACCCGTGACCAGAGAGAGCCTAGTAAGTCCTCTAACCCTCAAAGATCACGTGACATCACTTGTTTCAAGTGTAGGGGTCGCAGACACATCTCAAGGGAGTGCCCAAACAACCGGGTCATGCTGATCACGGAAGCTGGAGAGTATGAATCCCAAGATGAAGAGGGTTATGAACCAGAAGGAGAATATGGTGACATTGAATACCCTGATGTGGGGGGAAGTGCTGGTCACTAGACGCATTCTCAGTACAATGGTGGATCCCTCAGAGACCATCCAGAGGGAGAGCATCTTCAACAGCCGTTGCACCATCAAGGGCAAGGTATGTAACCTCATCATAGATGGTGGTTCTTGCACTAACGTTGCTAGTGCGTACATGGTTGCTAAGCTAGGTCTAGAGAAGACAAGGCACCCTCGACCGTATAGACTGAGATGGCTCGATGACAAAGTGGAGCTCAAGATCCATGAGCAAGTCACTGTGCCATTCAGTGTGGGCAAGTACCAAGACCAGGTAGTGTGCGACGTGGTGCCAATGCAAGCTGGCCATCTTCTGCTAGGAAGGCCATGGCAGTTTGACAAGGGGACCAGGCATGATGGCCGAACCAATCTCTACACTTTTGTGCATGACAAGAGAAAGGTCAGGCTAGCTCCTCTCACACTTGCCCAGGTACATCAGCTTCAACAGCAAATGAGTAAGGAAATGAAGCTCATTAAATCTCACTTCCTGATTCAACTAAGTAATGTCCTGAGAGCTTTAGCCTCGAAGGATTTAGTGCTACTAATGGTTGTCAAACAAGTTTTGAATGTAGAGAAAGAACAGGTAGAACTACCTCCTGAAGTAGCAGCTCTCCTCAACAAATTTCAGTATGTCTTTCCTGAGGAGATACCAGCAGGCTTGCCTCTCCTATGCGGCATAGAGCACCAGATTGACCTCGTTCCCGGAGCAGGACTGCCGAACCGGCCAGCCTACCGGATGAGCCCAGAGAAGACTAAGGAGCTTGAGAAGCAAGTCAAGGAGTTCCTGGAGAAAGGCTATGTTCGAGAGAGCCTCAGTCCATGTGCCGTACTAGAGCTACTAGTGCCCAAGAAGGATGGGACTTGGCGAATGTGCGTGGACTGCCGAGCAATCAACAACATCACAGTCAAGTACCGGCATCCAATACCATGGCTGGATGACATGCTAGATGAGCTGAGTGGAGCCACGGTCTTCTCCAAGATAGACCTCAAGAGTGGATACCACCAGGTCAGGATGAATGAAGGTGATGAGTGGAAGATTGCTTTCAAGACAAAGCAAGGGCTCTACGAGTGGACAATCATGCCATTTGGCTTGACTAATGCCCCAAGCACCTTCATGCACCTTATGAACCAAGTTCTTATGGCGTACATCAGTAAGTTTGTTGTAGTTTACTTTTACGATATTATAGTTTATAGTAAGTGCTTAAGGGATCACCTCACACATCTTGAGTTGGTGCTTAAAACCCTTCGACAAGAAGAGCTTTATGCCAATCTCAAGAAGTGCATCTTTTGTACTGATAAGCTTGTCTTCTTAGGTTTTGTTGTAAGTTCACAGGACTTACAGGTTGATGAAGAGAACATTCGAGCCATACAAGAATGGCCAACACCGAGCAACATCAGCCAAGTGATGAGTTTCCACGGTCTGGCCAGCTGCTACAGGAGATTCGTGCCCAACTTCAGCAGTATTGCCTCACCATTGACAGCAGTAGTAAAGAAGAACGTGGGATTCAGCTGGGGAGAAGCTCAGGAGAAGGCATTCCAGGCCTTAAAGGACAGCCTCACACATGCACCAACGCTAGTCTTGCCCAACTTCAACAAGACATTTGAAGTGGAGTGTGATGCCTCTGGAGTAGGCATAGGAGCGGTGCTAACTCAAGGAGAAAGGCCAGTGGCATACTTCAGTTAGAAGCTAGGTGGTGCCTCACTGAACTACCCCACTTATGACAAGGAGCTTTATGCCCTAGTACGAGCCTTGGAGACTTGGCAGCATTAGTTGCTGTCCAAGGAGTTTGTGATCCACACTGATCACGAGACTCTCAAACACCTCAGAGGGCAAACCAATCTCAAGAGGATACATGTCAGGTGGATGGACTTCAAAGAGACCTTCCCGTACGTCATCAAGTACAAGAAGGGCAAAGACAATGTGGTAGCCGATGCACTATCAAGGAGGTTTGCCTTGATATCCACCATGGAGGCAAAGGTCCTAGGATTCGAGCACATCAAGGACCTATATAAGGATGATCCTGACTTTTCTGAGAGCTACAAGGAGTGTGGTACTGGGAGTCATGGCAAGTTTTACATCCATGAGGGATTCTTGTTCAGAGAGAGAAGGCTATGCATAACACAAGGATCGTTACGAGAGCTTATCATCCGAGAAGCTCATGGAGGAGGACTCATGGGCCACTTTGGTTTCGACAAGACTCTAGCAGTGGTCAAGGAGCACTTCTACTGGCCACACATCAAGAGGACAGTAGAAGCTCATTGTGCAAGGTGCATCACTTGCAAGAAGGCAAAGTCCCGAGTGCAACCTCACGGGTTGTATCTCCCACTGCCCATACCGACGCATCCATGGGTGGATATATCAATGGGCTTTGTTCTAGGCCTGCCCAAGATCAACCACAAAGATACAATCTTTGTAGTGGTAGGCAGATTGTCCAAGATGGCACACTTCATTCCGTGTGGCAATGTCAATGATGCCTCGCAAACAGCCGAGCTGTTCTTCAGGGAGATAGTACGTCTTCATGGAGTGCCAAGGACCATCGTATCAGACAGGGACACCAAGTTTCTCAGCCATTTCTGGAGGACCATTTGGAGGAAGCTAGGCACGAAGCTACTCTTCTCTACCACCTGCCATCCTCAAACCGATGGCCAAACTGAAGTTGTCAACAGGACACTATCAACTCTTCTCAGGAATACACTAGGGAAGAACCTCAAGACTTGGGTGGAGTGCCTGCCATTCATAGAGTTCGCTTACAACCGAGCCGTGCACTCAGCAACCAAGAAGACACCACTTGAAGTAGTATACGGCTTCAACCCTCTCACCCCATTGCAGCAAACACCACTGCCACCAGCAGAGATGACCAACCTCAATGGAGCATCCAAGGCAGAGTTCATAAGGAAGTTACACCTGAAGGTAGCAGAAAACGTGGAGAAGAGGACCGGGCAGTACGTGACTCATGCCAACAAGGGAAGAAAGGAGGTGATTTTTCAACCAGGCGATTGGGTGTGGCTACACCTACGGCAGGAGAGGTTCCCCACCCTAAGGAGTTCCAAGCTAGCACCAAGAGGAGATGAACCTTTCAGAGTGCTGGAGAGGATCAACAACAACGCCTACCGGATTGAGCTCCCAGGTGAGTTTAATGTGTCCAACACGTTCAACGTAACTGACTTAGCCCCTTTCCATGCAGATGAACCAGTTTTGAGGTCAAAACCTACTGAAGAGGAAGGGGATGATGAGGACATCAGGTCGTATGTCCAGCCAGGAGACCAGACTGGCCGACCAGGAAGCTTGCCCGAGACAGCCGGGCCATCTGGCACGTCTGCCGGTCCAAGCAGTACCACCGGACCCTCGTCCAATAGGACCAGACCAATCAGCATTGCCGGCAGAGAGGCCCAAGCTTCCGGCACACTTGGTGGCGATGTGGATGACACCGCCGGTCCCCTTGCTGATGCCACCGACTCCGGGATCAACTTGGCCAGTCCTGAAGGCATTCCGGCCAGTACCTCGCACATTCTAGCCGGTACAGCCGATCCAGCCAAGTGCACAAGCATTTCAACTTCTACACAAGGAAACTCAGACCAGATAAGCTACCAGCTTCAGGACGTGCACCTAGACAAAGTATCCACACCAGTAGTGCCACCAGGAGCAATGACAAGGAGTAGACCAAGAGCACTCTTCCACAAGTTCAGCTTATGGGTCGACAAGCTCCTAGAGGAAGATCGACTAAGGACAATGGGCCAGAAGTACAAAGAAGAGTCCAGAAGTACAACAATGCATGGAACTTCAGAGACTTGGGCTTTAGTGGCAAGAGAGGTCAGGGCCCAAAGATTCCTAACCCTACTCCAAGTCGAAGACTATGAGCAAGGCGCGTGCATGCTACAAGTACGGCCACCTTCCATTTCTTGGCCGCGAGGTAAGTAAGGTAAGTTTCAATTCGAATATATGCGTCTTTCTGTTTTGCACGGTAGGATCTAGATTGTGTACATTTTTGAGTCAAGAACATTTTAGGAATAGGTCCTTTTTCGGTTATGCACTTTTGTATCTTTTCCATTTGTGCACATTTGTAAACTTTCCTTTTCTTTATTTGAGTCGACCCTAGAAGGTCAAGCTGTCATATTAATAAGGCTCCTTCCATTGTAGTTCGACAACCTTTTTGATATTAATAAAGTCGAATTTTCTCTTTACAATTTTTTCTCAAAGAAGCTTGTGCGCTTAGAACCTAGTTGAGACCAGCCCTCCTAGCTCTAAGTTTGTGATTTATCACGAGGTTCATCACCCTCGTGTGGTTCACTTCACCTCCATCGAATACCAACCCAAAAACCCCTGTCCAAGAAGTCTAAGGTCGAGTTTCTCACCTAACCTTCTCCAAACAGCCCACGCGCATATAAGCCTTGAATCGAGGCTTGTATCAGAAACCAATCTCAAGAAGAGACATGCCAGGTGGATGGAGTTCATAGAGACCTTCCCGTATGTCATCAAGTACAAGAAGGGCAAGGACAATGTGGTAGCCGATGCGCTATCAAGGAGGTTTGCCTTGATATCCACCATGGAGGCAAAGGTCCTAGGATTCGAGCACATCAAGGACCTATATAAGGATGATCCTGACTTTTCTGAGAGCTACAAGGAGTGTGGTACTGGGAGTCATGGCAAGTTTTACATCCATGAGGGATTCTTGTTCAGAGAGAGAAGGCTATGCATAACACAAGGATCGTTACGAGAGCTTATCATCCGAGAAGCTCATGGAGGAGGACTCATGGGCCACTTTGGTTTCGACAAGACTCTAGCAGTGGTCAAGGAGCACTTCTACTGGCCACACATCAAAAGGTCAGTAGAAGCCCATTGTGCAAGGTGCATCACTTGCAAAAAGACGAAGTCCCGAGTGCACCCTCACGGGTTGTACCTCCCACTGCCCATACCTACACATCCATGGGTGGACATCTCAATGGACTTCGTTCTAGGTCTGCCCTAGATCAACCACAAAGATGCAATCTTTGTAGTGGTGGACAGATTCTCCAAGATGGAACACTTCATTCCGTGTGCCAATGTTAATGATGCCACGCAAACAGCCGAGCTGTTCTTCAGGGAGATAGTACGGTTTCATGGAGTGCCAAGGACCATCGTGTCAGACAGGTACACCAAGTTCCTCAGCCATTTCTGGAGGACCCTTTGGAGGAAGCTAGGCACGACGCTGCTTTTCTCTACCACCTACCATCCTCAAACCGATGGCCAAACTGAAGTAGTCAACCGGACATTGTATTCTCTTCTCAGGACTACACTATGAAAAAACCTCAAGACTTGGGTAGAGTGCCTGCCATTCATAGAATTCGCATACAAACAAGCCGTGCACTCAGCAACCAAGAAGACACCATTTGAAGTAGTATACGGCTTCAACCCTCTCACCCCATTGGAGCAAACATCACTGCCACCAGCAGAGATGACTAACCTCAATGGAGCATCAAGGCAGAGTTCATAAGGAAGTTACACCAGAAGGTAGCAGAAAACTTGGAGAAGAGGACCTGATACAAGCCTTGATTCAAGGATGTATGCGCGTGGGCTGTTTGTAGAAGATTAGGTGAGAAACTCGACCTTAGGCTTCTGGATATGGGTTTTCTGGTTGGTAAACGATGGAAGGGTGAAGTGAACCACACGAGGGGTGATGAACCTCGTGATAAATCACAAACTTAGAGCTATGAGGGCTGGTCTCGACTAGGTTCTAAGCGCACAAGATTCTTAGAGAGAAAACTTGTTGGGAAAAAGTTCTACTTTATTGATAATCAAAAAGGTTGTCGAACTACAATGCTGGAAGGAGCCTTATTAATATGCTCGACAGCTTGACCTTCTAGGGTCGACACAAATAAAGAAAAAGGAAAGTTTACAAAAGTGCACAAAAGGAAAAGATACAAAAGTGCATAACCGAAAAAGGACCTATTCCTAAAATGTTCTTGACTCAAAAATGTAAAGCAACTAGATCCTACCCTGCAAAACATAAAGAGGCATATATTCGAATGTAAACTTACCTTAACTCACCTCACGGCCAAGAAATGGAAGGTGGCCGTCCTTCTGGCATGCACGCGCCTTGCTCCTAGTCTTCGACTTGGAGTAGGGTTAAATATCTTTGGGCCCTGACCTCTCTTGCCACTAAAGCCCAAGTCTCTGATGTTCCTTGTGTAGTTGAGAAGCCGTTGGATTCTAATTTGCTCTTTTGGCCCATTGTCCTTAGCTGCTCTTCCTCTAGGAGCTTGTCGACCCATAAGCTGAATTTTTGGAAGAGTGCTCTTGATCTGCTTCTTGTCATTGCTCCTGGAGGTAACACTGGTGTAGATATTTCTTCTAGGTGCATGTCCTGGAGCTGGTAGCTCATTTGGTCCGAGTCCTCTTGTGTAGAAGTGGAAGTGCGCGTGTACTCGGCTGGATCGGCTGTACCGGCTGGATTGTGCGCGGTACTGGCCGGAATGACTTCAGGACCGGCCAAGTTGATCCCGGAGTCGGCGGTGTCATCAGAGGGACCGGCGGTGTCATCCACGTCCCCACCAAGTGTGCCGGAAGCTTGGGCCTCTCCGACGGCAATGTTGACCGGTCTGGTCCTATAGGTCGAGGGTCCGGCAGTACTGTCTGGTCCGGCAGGCGCGCCACATGGTCCTGCTGTCTCGGGCAAGCTTCCTGGTCGGCCAGTCTGGTCTCCTGGCTGGATGTACGACCTGATGTCCTCATCATTCCCTCCCTGTTCAGTAGGTTTTGTCCTCAAAGCTGGTTCATCTGCATGGAAAGGGGCCAAGTCAGTAACATTAAACGTATTGGACACATTAAACTCACCTGGAAGCTCGATCCGGTAGGCGTTGTTGTTGATCCTCTCGAGCACTCTGAATGGTCCATCTCCTCTTGGTGCTAGCTTGGAACTCCTTAGGTTTGGGAACCTCTTCTGCCGTAGGTGTAGCCACACCCAATC
The DNA here is from genome assembly GCA_018901935.1 of Pugionium cornutum. Classification (NCBI taxonomy): domain Eukaryota; kingdom Viridiplantae; phylum Streptophyta; class Magnoliopsida; order Brassicales; family Brassicaceae; genus Pugionium; species Pugionium cornutum. The sequence continues at coordinate 26,451,403 of CM032164.1, forward strand.
GCCTGGTTGAAAGATCACCTCCTTTCTTCCTTTGTTGGCATGAGTCACGTACTGTCCGGTCCTCTTCTCCAAGTTTTCTGCTACCTTCTGGTGTAACCTCCTTATGAACTCTGCTTTGGATGCTCCGTTGAGGTTGGTCATCTCAGCTGGTGGCAGTGGTGTTTGCTCCAATGGGGTGAGAGGTTTGAAACCATATACCACTTCAAATGGGGTCTTCTTGGTTGCTGAGTGCACGGCTCGGTTGTAGGGGAACTCAATGAATGGCAGACACTCCACCCAAGTCTTTAGGTTCTTCCCTAGTGTTGTTCTGAGAAGAGTTGATAGGGTCCTGTTGACAACTTCAGTTTGGCCATCGGTTTGAGGATGGCAAGTTGTTGAGAAGAGTAGCTTCGTGCCTAGTTTTCTCTAAAGGGTCCTCCAGAAATGGCTGAGGAACTTGGTGTCCCTATCTGATACGATGGTCCTTGGCACTCCATGAAGTCATTTATCTCCTGAAGAACAGCTCAGCTGTTTGTGTGGCATCATTGACATTGGCACATGGAATGAAGTGTGCCATCTTGGAGAATCTGTCCACCACTACAAAGATTGCATCTTTGTTGTTGATCTTGGCAGACCTAGAACAAAGTCCATTGAGATGTCCACCCATGGATGTGTAGGTATGGGCAGTGGGAGATACAACCCGTGAGGTTGCACTCGGGACTTTGCCTTCTTGCAAGTGATGCACCTTGCACAATGTGCTTCTACTGTCCTTTTGATGTGTGGCCAGTAGAAGTGCTCCCTGACCACTGCTAGGGTCTTGTCGACACCAAAGTGGCCCATGAGTCCTCCTCCATGAGCTTCTCGGATGATAAGCTCCCTTAGTGATCCCTGTGGTATGCACAGCCTTCTTTCTCGAAACAAGAATCCCTCATGGATGTAGAATTTTCCATGACTCCCCGTGCTACACTCCTTGTAGCTCTCAGCAAGGTCAGGATCATCCTTGTATAGATCCTTGATGTGCTCGAATCCTAGGACCTTTGCCTCCATGGTTGATATCAAGGCAAACCTCCTGGATAGTGCATCGGCCACCACATTGTCTTTGCCCTTCTTGTACTTGATGATGTACGGGAAGGTTTCTATGAACTCCATCCACCTGGCATGTCTCCTCTTGAGATTGGTTTGCCCTCTGAGGTGTTTGAGAGTCTCGTGATCAGTGTGGATCACAACTCCTTGGACAGCAAGTAATGCTGCCAAGTTTCCAATGCTCGGACAAGGGCATAGAGCTCCTTGTCATGGGGTAGTTCAGTGAGGCACCACCTAGCTTCTCACTGAAGTATGCCACTGGTCTCCCTCCTTGGGCACTGCTCCTATGCCTATTCCAGAGGCATCACACTCCACTTCAAACGTCTTGTTGAAGTCGGGCAGGACTAGCACTGGTGCATGTGTAAGGTTGTCCTTCAAGGCCTGGAATGCCTTCTCCTGAGCTTCTCCAGCTGAATCCCACGTTCTTTTTCACTACTGCCGTCAGTGGTGAGGCAATACTGCTGAAGTTGGGCACGAATCTCCTATAGAAGCTGGCCAGTCCGTGGAAGCTCCTTACTTGGCTGATGTTTCCTGGTGTTGGCCATTCTTGTATGGCTCGAATCTTCTTCTCATCAACCTGTAGGCCCTGTGAACTCACAACAAAACCTAAAAAGACAAGCAGTATAGTAGGTGCACTTCTTGAGATTGGCATAAAGCTCTTCTTGTCAAGGGTTTTAAGTACCATCTCAAGATGTGTGAGGTGTCTCAGGCACTTACTATAAACCAAAATGTCATCAAAGTAAACAACTACAAACTTACTGATGTACGCCCTAAGAACTTGGTTCATAAGGCATGAAGGTGCTTGGGGCATTAGTCAAGCCGAATGGCATGACTGTCCACTCGTAGAGCCCTTGCTTTGTCTTGAAAGCAGTCTTCCACTCATCACCTTCCTTCATTCTTACCTGGTGGTATCCACTTTTGAGGTCTATCTTGGAGAAGACCGTGGCTCCACTCAGCTCATCTAGCATGTCATCCAGTCATGGTATTGGATGCCTATACTTGACTGTGATGTTGATGATTGCTCGGCAGTCCACGCACATGCGCCAAGTCCCATCCTTCTTGGGCACTAGTAGCACTGGTACAGCACATGGACTGAGGCTCTCTCGAACATATCCTTTCTCCAGGACCTCCTTGACTTGCTTCTCAAGTTCCTTGGACTCCTCTGGACTCATCCGGTAGGCTGGCCGGTTGGGCAGGGCTGCTCCGGGCACTAGATCAATCTGATGTTCTATGCCACGTAAAGGAGGCAAGCCTGCTGGTATCTCCTCTGAAATACATCCTGGAATTTGTTGAGGAGTGTTGCTACTTCATGAGGTAGCTCTACCTGTCCCTGTTCTATACTCAATACTTCCTTGAAAACCATTAGTAACATTAAGTCCTTCGAGGCTAAAGCTCTCCGGACATGACTAGGTTGAATAGAAAGTTAGACTTGACAAGTTTCTTTTCCTTACTCATTTGGAGTTGTAGCTCATGTACTTGGGCAGGTGTAAGAGGAGCTAGGCTGACCTTTCTCTTGTCATGCACGAAGGTGTAGAGATTGGTTGCCATCATGCCTGGTCTCTTTGTCAAACTGCCATGGTCTTCCTAGTAGAAGATGGCCAGCTTGCATGGGCACCATGTCGCACACGACCTGGTCTTGGTACTTGCCCACACTGAATGGCACAGTGACTTGCTCATGAATCTTGAGCTCCACTTTGTCATCAAGCCACCTCAGTCTATATGGTCGAGGATGCCGTGTCCTCTCTAGACCTAGCTTATCAACCATATACGCACTAGCAACGTTAGTGCAAGAACCACCATCTATGATGAGGTTACATACCTTCCCCTTGACGGTGCAACGGCTGTGGAAGATGTTCTCCCTTTGGATGGTCTCTGAAGGATCCACCATTGCACTGAGGATACATCTAGTGACCAGCACTTCCCCCACATCAGGGTACTCAATGTCACCATATTCTCCATCTGGCTCATAGTCCTCTTCATCTTGGGACTCATATTCTCCTGCCTCTGTAATCAGCATGACTCGGTTGTTTGGGCACTCCCTTGAGATGTGTCCACGTCCCCTGCACTTGAAACAAGTTATGTCACGTGATCTTTGAGGGTTAGAAGACTTACCAGGCTCTCTCTGGTCACGGGTGGGTTCAGGAGGCTTGCTCTTGAACCTTGACTCGATCTCCACGCTTTTGCCTTTGTCTACTGTCTTAGGCATGGTGCTTGGTGCCCAAGGTGTCCTAGGCTTGCTGCGGATGTCTTGGCTCTTACGTTTGATGTGCTGTTCAGCTTGCACAGATAGGTGGAACAAGTCTTTGAAGTCGTTGTAGATTTGCCTTTCCACCTTGCAGCTGATCCTTTCTTGGAGTCCATCCAAGAATTGCGCCATCAATGCTTCTTCATCATCATTGAGCTCCAATCTGTTCCTTAACTTCTCGAACTCTTCATAGTACTCCTCTACTGATCTGGTACCCTGCTTAAGAGTACGAAAACAACGTTGCAAATCCCTATGAAAGTAAGGTGGAACAAACCTTTGTCGCATGAGGTCCTTCATGTCGACCCATGAGTCTACAGGTCTCATTCTCTTCCTCCTTCTGTCAGATACCACATGATCCCACCAGATGAGGGCATTGTCCGTGAGTTGTGCTACTGCCATTGAGACTCTCCTAGGTCCTGGTTGGTTGTAGTGATCAAAGATATGATCCATTCGCTTCTCCCAATCTAGGTACGCCTCGGGGTCTACTTTTCCTGCAAAACTAGGAGGAGTTAGCTTAACATCAGGATGAATTACCCGGTTGTAGGTGTGTTCATCTCCATCCTCATGACGTCTAGGAGGCATTCTTGGTCTCGGGTGAAGACCATACGGCTCAAAGCCATCATCTTCTGCCTCTGGTTGCCTTGGAGGTCCTCTCGGCCTATGGTGATAGTTATGAGGTTGCGTGTCCTCATCTCCATCTGGCTGGGGTTCCTCCTGTTCGTGCCGTGTCCTAAGGTACTCAGGACCCTCAGGACGGTCTTTCTCAGCTCTCACGTGCCTTATGGCCTGGAATCTTTCTGGTCTCTCCACGCGCTCCAACCTCTCACCTATGGATGCGAGTTGTGTTTGGAGTGTGGTGAACATGGCTATCATGGCTTCAGCTGCGTCTCTATTCTCTTCTCCCATGGTGTGCTACAAAGAAAGAAGACAATTAGGGTGCTCCTTAATTATTAGGAGGGTTTTCTCTTTTTATGGGGTTGAAAAAAATGCAAAAAGGAAAAATCTTAAGGAAAGGAAATTCGACTACAAGAAAAAGGAAACTTCCTAGACAACTTGTGCTAGCTGTCCAATTCGAAATATCTTGGGGTATTTTCTTATTCTCTTTTCTTTCCTTTTTCTTTTCTTTTCTTTTTCTTTTTAATTTAACTTAAAATTAATGGAAATATGAATTAAACAAAAAGGAAATCGTGAAAGACAATGCAAAAGTGAATCTAAACCCTAGTGATACACGTAGGAGGCTAGATGCACTCGGTTTGGAGTTTGATGTTGTTTTTTTTATTTTTCTTGAATACGACTTAAACTAATGCAAGAACTAGAAATAAGACAAGCAAAAGGATAAAAAAAACCTGGTTTAGGAGCTTTAAGCTCTGATACCAAAATGATACAAGCCTTGATTCAAGGATGTATGCGCGTGGGCTGTTTGTAGAAGATTAGGTGAGAAACTCGACCTTAGGCTTCTGGATATGGGTTTTCTGGTTGGTAAACGATGGAAGGGTGAAGTGAACCACACGAGGGGTGATAAACCTCATGATAAATCACAAACTTAGAGCTAGGAGGGCTAGTCTCGACTAGGTTCTAAGCGCACAAGATTCTTAGAGAGAAAACTTGTTGGGAAAAAGTTCTACTTTATTAATAATCAAAAAGGTTGTCGAACTACAATGCTGGAAGGAGCCTTATTAATATGCTCGACAGCTTGACCTTCTAGGGTCGACACAAATAAAGAAAAAGGAAAGTTTACAAAAGTGCACAAAAGGAAAAGATACAAAAGTGCATAACCGAAAAAGGACCTATTCCTAAAATGTTCTTGACTGAAAAATGTAAAGCAACTAGATCCTACCCTGCAAAACAGAAAGAGGCATATATTCGAATGTAAACTTACCTTAACTCACCTCACGGCCAAGAAATGGAAGGTGACCATCCTTGTGGCATGCACGCGCCTTGCTCCTAGTCTTCGACTTGGAGTAGGGTTACAAATCTCTGGGCCTTGACCTCTCTTGCCACTAAAGCCCAAGTCTCTGATGGCCCTTGTGTTGTTGAGAAGCTATTGGACTCCTCCTTGTATTTTTGGCCCATTTTCCTTAGTCGATCTTCCTCTAGTAGCTTGTTGACCCATAGGCTGAATTTGTGGAAGAGCGCCCTTGATCTGCTTCTTGTCATTGCTCCTTGAGGTACCACTGGTGTTGAGACTTCCTCTAAGTGCATGTCCTGGAGCTGGTAGCTCATTTGGTCCGAGTCCTCTTGTGTAGAAGTGGAAGTGCGCGTGTACTCGGCTGGATCGACTGTACCGGCTGGATTGTGCGCGGTACTGGCCAGAATGACTTCAGAACCGGCCAAGTTGATCCCGGAGTCGGAGGTGTCATCAGGGGGACCGGCGGTGTCATTCACATCCCCACCAAGTGTGCCGGAAGCTTGGGCCTCTCCGCCGGCGATGTTGACCGGTCTGGTCCTATAGGTCGAGGGTCCGGCGGTACTGTCTGGTCCGGCAGGCGCGCCAGATGGTCCTGCTGTCTCGGGCAAGCTTCCTGGTCGGCCAGTATGGTCTCCTGGCTGGATGGACGACCTGATGTCCTCATTAGGACCGGGCAGTACGTGACTCATGCCAACAAGGGAAGAAAGGAGGTGATCTTTCAGCCAGGCGATTGGGTGTGGCTACACCTATGGCAGGAGAGGTTCCCCAACCTAAGGAGTTCCAAGCTAGCACCAAGAGGAGATGGACCTTTCAGACTGCTGGAGAGGATCAACAACAACGCCTACCGGATCGAGCTCACAGGTGAGTTTAATGTGTCCAACACGTTCAACGTAACTGACTTTGCCCCTTTCCATGCAGATGAACACGTTTTGAGGTCAAAACCTACTGAAGAGGGAGGGGATGATGAGGACATCAGGTCGTATGTCCAGCCAGGAGACCAGACTGGCCGACCAGGAAGCTTCCCGAGACAGCCGGGCCATTTGGCACGTCTGCCGGCCCAAGCGGTACCGCCGGACCCTCGACCAGCAGGACTGGACCGATTAGCATTGCCGGCGGAGAGGCCCAAGCCTCCGGCACAATTGGTGGTGATGTGGATGACACCGCCCGTCCTCCTGGTGACGCCGCCGACTCCGAGATCAACTTGGCCGGTCCAGAAGGCATTCCGGCCAGTACCTCGCACATTCCAGCCGGTACAGCCGATCCAGCCGAGTGCACGAGCATTTCAACTTCTACACAAGGAAACTCGGACCAAATAAGCTACCAGCTTCAGGACATGCACCTATAGGAAGTATCCACACCAGTAATGCCACCAGGAGCAATGACAAGGAGTAGATCAAGAGCACTCTTCCACAAGATCGACTAAGGACAATGGGCCAGAAGTACAAAGAAGATTCCATAAGTACAACAATGCAAGGAACTTCAGAGACTTGGGCTTTAGTGGCAAGAGAGGTCAGGGCCCAAAGATTCCTAACCGTACTCCAAGTCGAAGACTATGGGCAAGGCGCGTGCATGCCACAAGGATGGCCACCTTCCATTTCTTGGCCGTGAGGTAAGTATAGTAAGTTTCAATTCGAATATATGCCTCTTTCTGTTTTGCAGGGTAGGATCTAGATTGTTTACATTTTTGAGTCAAGAACATTTTAGGAATAGGTCCTTTTTCGGTTATGCACTTTTGTATCTTTTCCATTTGTGCACTTTTGTAAACTTTCCTTTTCTTTATTTGAGTCGACCCTAGAAGGTCAAGCGCTATCGAGCATATTAAAAATGCTCCTTCCAGCATTGTAGTTCGACAACCTTTTTGATATTAATAAAGTGTGAATTTTCTCTTTACAAGTTTTTCTCTCAAAGAAGCTTGTGCGCTTAGAACCTAGTTGAGACCAGCCCTTCTAGCTCTAAGTTTATGATTTATCACGAGGTTCATCACCCCTCGTGTGGTTCACTTCACCCCTCCATCAAATACCAACCCAAAAACCCCTGTCCAAGAAGTCTAAGGTCGAGTTTCTCACCTAACCTTCTCCAAACAGCCCACGCGCATATAAGCCTTGAATCGAGGCTTGTATCACAAAACAATCTCAAGAAGAGACATGCCAGGTGGATGGAGTTCATAGAGACCTTCCCGTACGTCATCAAGTACAAGAAGGGCAAGGACAATGTGGTACCCGATGCACTATCAAGGAGGTTTTCCTTGATATCCACCATGGAGGCAAAGGTCCTAGGATTGGAGCACATCAAAGACCTATATAAGGATGATCCTGACTTTTCTGAGAGCTACAAGGAGTGTGGCTCAGGGAGTCATGGCAAGTTTTACATCCATGAGGGATTCTTGTTCAGAGAGAGAAGGCTGTGCATACCACAAGGATCGTTACAAGAGCTTATCATCCGAGAAGCTCATGGAGGAGGACTCATGGGCCACTTTGGTGTCGACAAGACTCTAGCAGTGGTCAAGGTTCACTTCTACTGGCCATACATCAAAAGGTCAGAGAAGCCCATTGTGCAAGGTGCATCACTTGCAAAAAGGCGAAGTCCCGAGTGCACCCTCACGGGTTGTATCTCCAACTGCCCATACCTACACATACATGCATGGGTGGACATCTCAATGGACTTCGTTCTAGGTCTGCCCAAGATCAACCACAGAGATGCAATCTTTGTAGTGGTGGACAGATTCTCCAAGATGGCACACTTCATTCCGTGTGCCAATGTTAATGATGCCACGGAAACAGCCGAGCTGTTCTTCAGGGAGATAGTACGGTTTCATGGAGTGCCAAGGACCATCGTGTCAGACAGGTACACCAAGTTCCTCAGCCATTTCTGGAGGACCCTTTGGAGGAAGCTAGGCACAACGCTGCTTTTCTCTACCACCTACCATCCTCAAACCGATGGCCAAACTGAAGTAGTCAACCGGACATTGTATTCTCTTCTCAGGACTACACTATGAAAGAACCTCAAGACTTGGGTAGAGTGCCTGCCATTCATAGAATTCGCATACAACCGAGCCGTGCACTCAGCAACCAAGAAGACACCATTTGAAGTAGTATACGGCTTCAACCCTCTCACCCCATTGGAGCAAACACCACTGCCACCAGCAGAGATGACTAACCTCAACGAGCATCAAGGCAGAGTTCATAAGGAAGTTACACCAGAAGGTAGCAGAAAACTTGGAGAAGAGGACCGGGCAGTACGTGACTCATGCCAACAAGGGAAGAAAGGAGGTGATCTTTCAGCCAGGCGATTGGGTGTGGCTACACCTACGGTAGGAGAGGTTCCCCAACCTAAGGAGTTCCAAGCTAGCACCAAGAGGAGATGGACCTTTCAGAGTGCTGGAGAGGATCAAAAACAACGCCTACCGGATCGAGCTCGCAGGTGAGTTTAATTTGTCCAACACGTTCAACGTAACTGACTTAGCCCCTTTCCATGCAGATGAACCAGTTTTGAGGTCAAAACCTACTGAAGAGGGAGGGGATGATGAGGACATCAGGTCGTATGTCCAGCCAGGAGACCAGACTGGCCGACCAGGAAGCTTCCCAAGACAGCGGGCCATTTGGCATGTCTGCCGGCCCAAGCGGTACCGCCGGACCATCGACCAGTAGGACTGGACCGATTCGCATTGCTGGCGGAGAGGCCCAAGCCTCCGGCACAATTGGTGGCGATGTGGATGACACCAACCTTCCCCTTGGTGACGCCGCCGACTCTGGGATCAACTTGGCTGGTCCAGAAGGCATTCCGGTCAGTACCTCGCACATTCCAGCCGGTACAGCCGATCCAGCCGAGTGCACGAGCATTTCAACTTCTACACAAGGAAACTCGGACCAGATAAGCTACCAGCTTCAGGACATGCACCTAGAGGAAGTATCCACACCAGTAGTGCCACCAGGAGCAATGACAAGTAGTAGATCAAGAGCACTCTTCCACAAGTTCAGCTTATGGGTCGACAAGCTCCTAGAGGAAGATCGACTAAGGACAATGGGCCAGAAGTACAAAGAAGAGTCCAGAAGTACAACAATGCAAGGAACTTCAGAGACTTGGGCTTTAGTGGCAAGAGAGGTCAGAGCCCAAAGATTCCTAACCCTACTCCAAGTAGAAGACTATGAGCAAGGCGCGTGCATGCCACAAGGACGGCCACCTTCCATTTCTTGGCCGTAAGGTAAGTAAGGTAAGTTTCAATTCGAATATATGCCTCTTTCTGTTTTGCAAGGTAGAATCTAGATTGTTTACATTTTTGAGTCAAGAACATTTTAGGAATAGGTCCTTTTTCGGTTATGCACTTTTGTATCTTTTCCATTTGTGCACTTTTGTAAACTTCCTTTTCTTTATTTGAGTCGACCCTAGAAGGTCAAGCTGTCGAGCATATTAATAAGGCTCCTTGCAGCATTGTAGTTCGACAACCTATTTGATATTTATAAGGTGCGAATTTTCTCTTTACAAGTTTTTCTCTCAAAGAAGCTTGTGCGCTTAGAACCTAGTTGAGACCAGCCCTCCTAGCTCTAAGTTTGTGATTTATCACGAGGTTCATCACCCCTTGTGTGGTTCACTTCACCCCTCCATCGAATACCAACCCAAAAACCCCTGTCCAAGAAGTCTAAGGTCGAGTTTCTCACCTAACCTTCTCCAAACAGCCCATGCGCATATAAGCCTTTAATCGAGGATTGTATCACAAACCAATCTCAAGAAGAGACATGCCAGGTGGATGGAGTTCATAGAGACCTTCCCGTATGTCATCAAGTACAAGAAGGGCAAGGACAATGTGGTAGCCGATGCACTATCAAGGAGGTTTGCCTTGATATCCACCATGGAGGCAAAGGTCCTAGGATTCGAGCACATCAAGGACCTATATAAGGATGATCCTGACTTTTCTGTGAGCTACAAGGAGTGTGGCACAGGGAGTCATGGCAAGTTTTACATCCATGAGGGATTCTTGTTCAGAGAGAGAAGGTTGTGCATACCACAAGGATCGTTATGTGAGCTTATCATCCGAGAAGCTCATGGAGGAGGACTCATGGGCCACTTTGGTGTCGACAAGACTCTAGCAGTGCTCAAGGAGCACTTCTACTGGCCACACATCAAAAGGTCAGTAGAAGCCCATTGTGCAAGGTGCATCACTTGCAAAAAGGCGAAGTCCCGAGTGCACCCTCACGGGTTGTATCTCCCACTGCCCATACCTACACATATATGGGTGGACATCTCAATGGACTTCGTTCTAGGTCTGCCCAAGATCAACCACAAAGATGCAATCTTTGTAGTGGTGGAAAGATTCTCCAAGATGGCAAACTTCATTCCGTGTGCCAATGTTAATGATGCCACGGAAACAGCCGAGGTGTTCTTCAGGGAGATAGTATGGTTTCATGGAGTGCCACGTACCATCGTGCCAGAAAGGGACACCAAGTTCCTCAGCCATTTCTGGAGGACCCTTTGGATACGGTTTCATGGAGTGCCAAGTACCATCGTGTCAGAAAGGGACACCAAGTTCCTCAGCCATTTCTGGAGGACCCTTTGGAGGAAGCTAGGCACGACGCTGCTTTTCTCTACCACCTACCATCCTCAAACCGATGGCCAAACTGAAGTAGTCAACCGGACATTGTAACCTCTTCTCAGGACTACACTATGAAAGAACCTCAAGACTTGGGTAGAGTGCCTGCCATTCATAGAATTTGCATACAACCGAGCCGTGCACTCAGCAACCAAGAAGACACCATTTGAAGAAGTATACGGCTTCAACCCTCTCACCCCATTGGAGCAAACACCACTTCCACCACCAGAGATGACCAACCTCAATGGAGCATCCAAGGCAGAGTTCATAAGGAAGTTACACCAGAAGGTAGCAGAAAACTTGGAGAAGAGGACCGGGCAGTACGTGACTCATGCCAACAAGGGAAGAAAGGAGGTGATCTTTCAACCAGCCACACCTACGGCAGGAGAGGTTCCCCAACCTAAGGAGTTCCAAGAAAGCACCAAGAGGAGATGGACCTTTAAGAGTGCTGGAGAGGATCAACAAAAACGCCTACCGGATCGAGCTCGCAGGTGAGTTTAATGTGTCCAACACGTTCAACGTAACTGACTTAGCCCCTTTCCATGCAGATGAACCAGTTTTGAGGTCAAAACCTACTGAAGAGGGAGGGGATGATGAGGACATCAGGTCGTATGTCCAGCCAGGAGACCAGACTGGCCGACCAGGAAGCTTGCCCGAGACAGCCGGGCCATCTGGCACGTCTGCCGGTCCAAGCAGTACCGCCGGACCCTCGACCAACAGAACCAGACCGATCAGCATTGCCGGCTGAGAGGCCCAAGCTTCCAGCACACTTGGTGGCAACGTGGATGACACCGCCGCTCCCCTTGGTGATGCCGCCGACTCTGGGATCAACTTGGCCGGTCCTGAAGGCATTCCGGCCAGTACCTCACACATTCCAGCCGGTACAGCCGATCCAGCCGAGTGAACGAGCATTTCAACTTCTACACAAGGAAACTCGGACCAGATAAGCTACTAGCTTCAGGACATGCACCTAGAGGAAGTATCCACACCAGTAGTGCCACCAGGAGCAATGCCAAGGAGTAGATCAAGAGCACTCTTCCACAAGTTCACCTTATGGGTCGACAAGCTCGTAGAGGATGATCGACGAAGGACATTCGGCCAAGAGTGTAAAGAATAGTCCAAAGGCTTCTCAAAAATGCAAGGGACTTCAGAGACTTGGGCTTTAGTGGCAAGAGAGGTCAGGGCCCAAAGATTCCTAACCGTACTCCAAGTCGAAGACTAGGAGCAAGGCGCTTGCATGCCACAAGGACGGCCACCTTCCATTTCTTGGCCGTGAGGTAAGAAAGGTAAGTTTTCAAATTATATACTTGCCTCTTTCTGTTTTGCAGGGTAGGATTTAGATAATTTACATTTTTGAGTCAAAAATATTTTAGGAATAAGTGCTTTTTTGGTTATGTATTTTTGTAAGTTTTCCATTTGTGCACTTTTGTAAGTTTTCCATTTCTTCCTTGAGTCAACCCTAGAAGGTCAAGCTTTCGAGCATATTAATAAGGCTCCTTCCAGCATTGTAGTTCGACAACCTTTTTGATAATTAATAAAGATCGAAATTTCTTTCTACAAGTTATTCTCTCAAGAGACTTGTGCGCTTAGAACCTAGTTGAGACCAGCCCTCGTAGCTCTAAGTTTGTGATTTATCACGAGGTTCATCACCCCTCGTATGGTTCACCTCACCTTTCCATCCATTACCAATCAGAAACCCCCTATCCAGAAGCCTAAGGTCGAGTTTCTCACCTAAACTTCTCCAAACAGCCCACACGCGTACAGCATTGAATCGAGGCTTGTGTTAGTCTGTCATAGTCTTCCCCATAGTTCCATCACTTTCAGGAAGATTCTCCACCAATATCATCCCACTTTCAGCTGCCTGTCCAAGGAAGTTCCCATTGCTCGTTGTGTCTAGGAGCATACGGATTCCATATAGCACTCCTCTCTACAGGGTACTGAGGAGTGACTCAGCTGAGAAGTCATGATGGGGGAATTATGATGTTTAACCCTTGAAGCTCTCCCATGCTTCAGAGAAGCTCTCATTACTGTGTTGCACAAATCATGAGATCTCGTTCCTTACCTAGCTGTCCTTGAGGCTGAGAAGAACTTGGACAGAAAGAACTTCTTGTAGTGATCCCATGAGTTAATGGCATCACGTGGCAAGCTGTTCTCCCACCTGTGTGCCTTGTCTCCCAGAGACAAAGGGAATAGCCTTAGCGTAAGAGCATCCTCCGAGATCTCAATTATCTTGAAAGCTCCAAAAAGCCTATCGAATTGGTCCAAGTGATCTAGGGGATCCTCCATTGGCATACCGTGGAACTTGCTTCCCTGCACCATGTTGATCAAGCTTGCCTTGAACTCAAAGTTGTTCTTCTCCACAGGGGGTGGGTGAATTCCATTTCGGTACCCATATGCATGTGGCTCATCAAACGTCCCTATAACTCGCTGAGGCCATTGTGGGTGCATTGGACCTCTTGTTCTCCATGCACTCTGATACTTGCCTCCAGCTCCTTGAGATTTGTTCTCAGCATTCTGTGGCAGGTTATGGTCGTGGTGTTCCATCACCAAATCCCTCCTTAGGTGATCTGATCACTCTCTCCTTGCTCTTGCAGCTTCTCTTTCCAACTGTAGAATGTCGATGTCACTCTGTTGGAAGGTTGTGTGTCCACGGCTTCTTGTGTTCATGAACCTGTAGAAACCAAGTAAATGTAGTCAAACAAAAAAAGAAAACCTAGTCTCAAAGTGAATCAAAATCGTAATGGCTATTCCTAACTTCCCCAGCAACGGTACCAAAAACATGATGGGGTTTTAAGTTTTAATCCCGAGTACAACTCCAAGTGCAGAGCAAATTGAGTAGTAATTGGGTATCGAATCCTCAGAAAAGTAGAATAACACACTAGAAATACACGAAACACCTAAATATAGGCAATACTAATTGGGTTTTTGATTGGTTATCTAATAATCTAATTGAAAAGAAAGTAAATATGAGTTCAATTCGATAAACAAGAAATATGGATAGTGGGCAAGCCATTTGATTTGGGGCAATCTTCCTTTGAATAATGATTTTATAGGTGCGATGAGATAAATGCCTAAGATTTAGAACACTATCTAGTATACTGATCCACTCTCGTGGCAACAACCCATTCACTAGCCTATAGACTACAAGTCTTTTGCACAGAAATCTATCGCTTAGTAATCATTGGGTTCGAGTTTACTCCTGTCCACCTATCATATTAGACATCAATTCTCATTGGCTAATATGCAATACGGATGTCTACACCTCTCGGGAGATGAACATCATCGATCTAATCATTGATTAGCTACTTCAGTCCCTAGCATTAATCACATCCTAAACAGCAGGGATTTGTCTAATCTACCTAAACAACCCTAATTCAATATTAGAGACCCATAATCTACCTAAACAACTCTAAGTCAATATCAGAGACCCCTAATCTATCTTACCCACAATCCATATAGAAAAATACTCAAACATATTCATTAAAACAGTAAGCATAAGGAAGTAAAAGCAATTAAAAATAAGATAAGAGATAGGGTAGAAAAATCCTTCACTAAAAAGCCAAGAGTTCAAGAACAAAGGTTGGAACCAATCTTCTCTCTCTAAAAACATTTAGAGGAAAAAACTAAGAGAAACTTATACAAAACTTAGGTTAAAAGGGCTTAAAATGGTTTATATAGTAACCCTAACAATTAGGTTTAATTCCAGGACAAACTGGTTAAGTAAAAATAGATTTAAGACATTTTGGGCTTAAGTTGGCCCGAGATTGGCCCATTAGTTCAGACATGGTGAGATTGGGCAATGAAATCATGATGTTGAGCCTGAGATCGCCCATGGTGAGATCCCTTTTTCATTTTTCTGTGTTTGATCCCGTCTAATTTCTTGTTGTTCCTGAAAACATCGAGAAGGTATACAAGATGCAGAAATGCATGCACTAACCTATAGAATTGAATGCCAGATGCTAATAATACAAGTGGGAAGATATAATGCCTTAAATTCTAATGAAGACCCAAAAAAGGGTGGTGAAATGCATGGTGAAACAATGCAAAAACCATGGTTATCACATTGCATGCCTCCATGATAAGGCATCGACAACTACATTTTCTTTGCCCTTCTTGTAATTGATAATGTAAGGAAATGCCTCAATGAACTCCAGCCACTTAGCATGCCTCCTCTTAAGTGATGTTTGCCCTCTTAGATGCTTTAGAGTTTCTTGATCTGTGTGGATGATGAACTCTTTTGATAGGAGATAATGCTGCCATGTTTCTAGAGCTCTCACCAAAGCATATAGTTTCTTGTCATAGGTGAGGTAATTGAGGGTGGCTCCACTCAACTTTTCACTGAAGAAGCCTACTGGCCTCTTCCTTTGATGCAATACACCACCAATACTCAATCCAAACGAATCACACTCCACCTCGAATGCTTATTCAAAATTAGGAAGACCTAATACTGGGGCTTGGGTCAGCCGGTCCTTCAAGGCATTGAAAGCCTTCTCTTGGGCATTTCCCCATGTGAATTTCAAGTCCTTCTTGATCACAGCAGTAAGGGGTGCCGTTAGGGTGCTGAAGTCTCGCACAAATCTCCTATAAAAACTAGCCAACCAGTGAAAGCTTCAGACTTGGCTTATGTCTCGTGGGTGTCAGTTAATCCTTGGTGGCCTTGATCTTGTCTGCATCAACTTTGAGTCCATGTTCATTTACTAAAAAACGTAAAAAAACAAGTTTGTTAGTACAAAAGATGCACTTCTTAAGGTTGGCACAAGTGGAAGGAAGTCTTCCACTCGTCTCCTTCTCTCATCCTTACTTGATGGTACCCACTCTTGAGATATATCTTGGCGAAGATAGTGGCTCAACTCAACTCATCCAGCATGTCATCTACGCATGGGATTGGGTGCTGGTATTTGATTATGATGTTGTCGATGACATGACAGTCCACACACATCTTCCATGTGCCATATGTCTTTGGCATTAATAGCACAGACACAACACAAGGGTTGATACTCTCACAGATATATCCTTCTTCTATGAGGTCTTGTACTTGTTTTTCACCCTCATTAGATTCTTGAGGATTCATGCGATAAGCCGGTTTGTTTGGAATGGCTGCTCCAGGCACAAGGTCTATCTGATGCTCTATGCCTCTTACAGGGGACAAACCAGCTGGTATTTCCTCAAGAAACACATCTTTGTACTTCTCCAAAATGGCATTGATCTCAGCCGGTAGTTCTTCCTTCTTGAATCCTACACTTAGACATTCTTTGTACAACATTAGCAGAATAGTGCCCTTGGCACATATAGCTTTATTCACAGCATTAGATGTGATTAGAAGGTTAGATTTACTTACCTGGGCCTCCTTACTCATCCCAGTATGAAGGTCATGTACTTCCGAAGGACTTAATAGAGCTAAATTTTACTTACAATCATTATGTGTGAAGGAGTAAAAATTGGTTCGGCAATTGTGGATTGTGGAATGATCAAAATGCCATGGTCGACCCAACAGTTGGTGTTTAACTTGCATTGTCACCACATAACATAGTACCTTGTCTTGGTACTTGCGCACACTAAACATCACACTCACTTGCTCGGTTACCTTTATTTCCGTGGAGTCAATGAGCCATTGTAAGTCGTATGGTCTCAAGTGCTTGATCCTTTCAAGTCCTAATCTGTCCACCATATACTTGCTAGCAACATTAGCACAAGATCCTCCATCAATTACTAGGTTACATAACTTATCCTTGATGGTGCACCGCTTGTGGAAGAGATTCTCTCTTTGAACCTTCTCTTCAGGTTGCACTAAAACGCTTAGTACCCTCATGGTCACTAGGAGTTCTCCTATGTCATGGTGTTCTACATCATCCTCCAAGCCATTTGGCTCCTCATCTTCCTCGTCTTGTGACTCATAATCACCACTCGGAGTGATGAACATTACTCGTTGATTTGGATAGTCTCTTGCCATATGTCCTCGGTCCTGGCACTTAAAGCAAGTAGTGTCACGTGTCCTACCTTGATTGAGATTAGGATGCTTATCTTGCTCTGACCGGAATGTCTTAGTCAGCTCAGCATTCTTGCTCTTGAACCTAGACTACACTTCTATTGTTGCTCATGGGCCATTGTTGATTGCCTTTTGGCCGACTGGTGATGGCTCTTTTGCGTTTGATTTTTTGCTCTACTTGCAATGCCAAGTGCAACAAATCATGTAAGCTTTTGTACCTAACTCATTCCACCTTTCCAGGTCTAATTCGATCCTTATAGATTTCTCTAGCTATTTTCTTACGACGTTCTTGAAGACCAACTATGAATTGTGCTATGAGAGCTTTTTTGGACTCCTCTAGCTCAAGGGAGTTCATGAGCTTCTCAAACTTAACGAAGTACTCATCTACCCTCTAGATCCCTGCACGAACTTCCTAAAACGCTTTTGTATGTTCCTATGATAATGTTCAGAAACATACCTTGATCTAAGAAGGAACTTCATGTCAGCCAAATCGGTTACGGTGCCATATCTTTGCCTTCTCCTTTTGGCTACTGTTCTATCCCACCAAGATAGTGCATTCTCATTGAGTTGGGAAGTTTCTAGAGCGAACTTATTGTGATCATTGTAGTTATAGCACTCGAAGATGTACTCCAGGGGCCTTTTCCAATCCATGTAAGCCTCCGGGTCCGATCTTCTTGCAAAAGTAGGGGGTGTTCGCTTAATCTCCAAGTTGCCTTCTCGAGGTTCATGGTCTCTAATCCAAAGTCCTCCAATTGACTCACGTCTCCTAGGTTGTTGAGGCTGCTGGGGTGCCATGCGCTCTTGATAGAAGTCTCCTTCTTCGAAAGGAAGACCCCCATCTTCACCTATTGGACAGTAGGCTTCTCGGTCTTGTCTCTCAGGTACGCGCGTGGAGGGCTGTTTTACCTGTACAAGTCGATCTTCAAAGCTCCTCATCTCCTCTCTCATGGCAGTTTGCATCTAGAGAATGGCATCTTGTGGAACTTGGGTCTCTTCTCCCATAGCTCTTGCTGGAAGAAACAAAAGAATACTACCTTCCTCGGCAAGTAGTTTTCAAGGAGACAAAAAAATAATGCAGAAGGTGAATGGAAGACCACGAATTTATTTTTGGGCTTTTATTTTAATTTTGGAGTAATGTAAATAATGAAAAAATGAATGGGAATCTACTATAATATTAGACTTCGTCGACAAGGTTAAGGACAAAAAGGCAATTGCTAGAAAAAGAAAATTTTCTCTTTTGAAATCTTTCCTTTCCTTTGGATCGCAAATATATCTTATTTCCTTCTTCTTCCTTCCTACTTCTTCTTTTTGTTCTTTAAGGTTTTCCAATGCTAATAATGGTATTAAGATGATGACTATGGATTAAGGACGAAACTACAACTAACTAGATACAAACTAAATTATTTTGTGATTTTCTAAAACCGTCTATCTATTCAATGGAACTACTATAATACTACCTAAAGAACCGAATGATACAAACAAGTAAAAGAAAAACCTGGTTGTAGGAGCTTTTAGATCTGATACCATATGATGTAAGATGCGGTATGAGGTCTTACAAAGGTCGAGGACTGGCCGTGACACAAGATGGTGGTCACTCTCTCTTGTTACGGCCAAGGGGATAGGGGTGGGATCAAACAGGCTGGCGGTCGCTGTATCTCATGGGATTAAGGCAGGGTCAGTGATGGAGGAGGTGAGGTGCACCACATATAGGGTGGAAAATCTTTGATACAACACGAAGAGTTCAAGCAAGGAGGCAGCGGCTCTCTCTTGATTGAACTCGCAAAAGGGTTTCTTTTTCTGTGAAGAAAATTCGATATTTATTAATATAAAAAAGTTTAAATATTACAAGGTTGTAGGGGAACCTTATAGGGTTCTTCAGATTGAACTAATATAATTAAATGAAAGAAGTCCAACAAGAAAATCACAAACAAAAGGAAATCCCAACAACACATAAAAAAGAAAAGTTCATAAACTAATAAAAAGGAAAGTTGCAAGATGCGTGTGGGGTGAAGCGCCTAATTTTGAATTGGCATCATGTTGGTCCATTGTTAGGGCCATTTTTTCCTTCAAATATGTAATAAATGGACCATACCTTAGTGTTGATTCTATGTGTGTTTGGGGCATGGAGTGTCTGGGGTCGTGGCTTTGGGCTTTAAAGTCTTCTAAGTCTTCACTTGATGTTTCAGGATCTTGTTCTTGAAGCTCTTTACAGGTCTGTGGGCATTGTTCTGGCCCTTTCTTTTCCTTGGTGGGCACCTCGGGTCCTTGTGCGCTCTAATCCTGTAAAGCAAGTTATAACAGTTGATTTTCAACTAAAGGTAGAAGATATACCTGGAATTATATGGTCATGGCCGTTACCAATGGTCATTTGGCTGAAGGTTTGGGAAAGATATTTGGTTGGTCGGTGAATTGTGGCCAGTGGGCCATCTACACAGGTTGTACCGGTTCCGGTAAGGGTCTGGCAGGTGTTTGGCCATGTCATTACCTCATGGCCTTAGGATTTGAGCTAGTCCTCCTTCGAGAAGTTGAACCTGCTCCTCAATTGTTTGCTCATAGATCATTTGGCAGGTGCCTCTCGTACTGCGGGTGATACAAGCCTTGATATGCGCGTTGGCTGTTTGGAGAAGGTTAGGTGAGAAACTCGACCTTAGACCTCTTGGATAGGGGTTTTTGGGTTGGTATTCAATGGAGGGGTGAAATGAACCACACGAGGGGTGATGAACCTCGTGATAAATCACAAACTTAGAGCTAGGAGGGCTGGGCTCAACTAGGTTCTAAGCGCACAAGATTCTTAGAGAGAAAACTTGTTGGAAGAAAGTTCTACTTTATTAATATCAAAAAGGTTGTCGAACTACAATGCTTTATTAATATGCTCGATAGCTTGACCTTCTAGGGTCGACTCAAAGAAGAAAAGGAAAGTTTACAAAAGTGTACAAATGGAAAATATACAAAAGTGCATAACCGAAAAAAGGACCTATTCCTAAAATGTCTTTGACTCAAAAATGTAAACAATCTAGATCCTACCATGCAAAACAGAAAGAGGCATATATTCGAATTGAAACTTTCCTTACTTACCTCATGGCCAAGAAATGGAAGGTGGCCGTCCTTGTGGCATGCACACGCCTTGCTCCTAGTCTTCGACTTGGAGTAGGGTTAGGAATCTTTGGGTCCTGACCTCTCTTGCCACTGAAGCCCAAGTCTCTGAAGTCCCACGCATTGTTGAGAAGCCTTTGGACTCTTCTTTGCACTTCTGGCCCATTGTCCTTAGTCGATAATCCTCTAGGAGCTTGTTGACCCATAAGCTGAACTTGTGGAAGAGTGCTCTTGATCTGCTCCTTGTCATTGCTCCTGGTGGCACTACTGGTGTAGAGACTTCCTCTTGATGCATGTCCTGAAGCTGGTAGCTTATCTGGTCCGAGTCTCCTTGTGTAGAAGTTGAAATGCTCGTGTACTCGGCTGGATTGGCTGTACCGGCTGGACTGTGTGAGGTACTGGCTGGAATGCCTTCTGGACCAGCCAAGTTGATCCCGGAGTCGGCGGCATCACCAAGGGGACCGGCGGTGTCATCCACGTCACCACCAATTGTGCCGGAAGCTTGGGTGATACAAGCCTTGATTCAAGGATGTATGCGCGTGGGCTGTTTGTAGAAGATTAGGGGAGAAACTCAACCTTAGGCTTCTGGATAGGGGTTTTCTGGTTGGTAAACGGTGGAAGGGTGAAGTGAACCACACGAGGGGTGATGAACTCGTGATAAATCACAAACTTAGAGCTAGGAGGGCTGGTCTCAACTAGGTTCTAAGCGCACAAGTCTCTCTTGAGAGAAAGCTCGTAGGGAAAAAGTTCTACTTTATTAATAATCAAAAAGGTTGTCGAACTACAATGCTGGAAGGAGCCTTATTAATATGCTCGACAGCTTGACCTTCTAGGGTCGACTCAAATAAGAAAAAGGAAAGTTTACAAAAGTGCACAAAAGGAAAAATACAAAAGTGTATAACCGAAAAAGGACCTATTCCTAAAATGTTCTTGACTCAAAATGTAAAGCAACTAGATCCTACCCTGCAAAACAGAAAGAGGCATATATTCGAATGTAAACTTACCTTAACTCACCTCACGGCCAAGAAATGGAAGGTGGCCGTCCTTGTGGCATGCACGCGCC
Source organism: Pugionium cornutum (assembly GCA_018901935.1). Taxonomy (NCBI): domain Eukaryota; kingdom Viridiplantae; phylum Streptophyta; class Magnoliopsida; order Brassicales; family Brassicaceae; genus Pugionium; species Pugionium cornutum. The sequence goes on from CM032164.1 coordinate 26,472,345, forward strand.
TTGCTCCTAGTCTTCGACTTGGAGTAGGGTTAAATATCTTTGGGCCTTGACCTCTCTTGCCACTAAAGCCCAAGTCTCTGATGTTCCTTGTGTTGTTGAGAAGCCTTTGGACTCTAATTTGCTCTTCTGGCCCATTGTCCTTAGCTGCTCTTCCTCTAGAAGCTTGTCGACCCATAAGCTGAATTTGTGGAAGAGTGCTCTTGATCTGCTTCTTGTCATTGCTCCTGGAGGTACCACTGGTGTAGATACTTCCTCTAAGTGCATGTCCTGGAGCTGGTAGCTCATTTGGTCCGAGTCCTCTTGTGTAGAAGTGGAAGTGTGCGTGTACTCGGCTGGATGGCCTGTACCGGCTGGATTGTGCGCGGTACTGGCCGGAATGACTTCAGGACCGGCCAAGTTGATCCCAGAGTCGGCGGTGTCATCAGGGGGACCGGCGGTGTCATTCACGTCCCCACCAAGTGTGCCGGAAGCTTGGGCCTCTCCGCCGGCGATGTTGACCGGTCTGGTCCTATAGGTCGAGGGTCCGGCGGTACTGTCTGGTCCGGCAGGCGCGCCAGATGGTCCGGCTGTCTCGGGCAAGCTTCCTGGTCGGCCAGTCTGGTCTCCTGGCTGGATGTACGACCTGATGTCCTCATCATCCCCTCCCTCTTCAGTAGGTTTTGTCCTCAAAACTGGTTCATCTGCATGGAAAGGGGCTAAGTCGGTAACATTGAACGTTTTGGACACATTAAACTCACCTGGGAGCTCGATCCGGTAGGCGTTGTTGTTGATCCTCTCCAGCACTCTGAATGGTTCATCTCCTCTTGGTGCTAGCTTGGAACTCCTTAGGTTGGGGAACCTCTCCTGCCGTAGGTGTAGCCACACCAATCGCCTGGTTGAAAGATCACCTCCTTTCTTCCCTTGTTAGCATGAGTCATGCTGTCCGGTCCTCTTCTCCAAGTTCTCTGCTACCTTCTGGTGTAACCTCCTTATGAACTCTGCTTTGGATGCTCCGTTGAGGTTGGTCATCTCAGCTGGTGGCAGTGGTGTTTGCTCCAATGGGGTGAGAGGGTTGAAACCGTATACCACTTCAAATGGGGTCTTCTTGGTTGCTGAGTGCAGCTCGGTTGTAGAACTCAATGAATGGCAGGCACTCCACCCAAGTCTTTAGGTTCTTCCCTAGTGTTGTTCTGAGAAGAGTTGATAGGTCCTGTTGACAACTTCAGTTTGGCCATCGGTTTGAGGATGGCAAGTGGTTGAGAAGAGTAGCCGTGCCTAGTTTCTCCAAAGGGTCCTCCAGAAATGGCTGAGGAACTTGGTGTCCCTATCTGATCGATGGTCCTTGGCACTCCATGAAGCCGTACTATCTCCCTGAAGAACAGCTCAGCTGTTTGTAAGGCATCATTGACATTGGCACATGGAATGAAGTGTGCCATCTTGGAGAATCTGTCCACCACTACAAAGATTGCATCTTTGTGGTTGATCTTGGCAGACCTAGAACAAAGTCCATCGAGATGTCCACCCATGGATGTGTGGGTATGGGCAGTGGGAGATACAACCTGTGAGGTTGCACTCGGGACTTTGCCTTCTTGCAAGTGATGCATCTTGCACAATGAGCTTCTACTGTCCTCTTGATGTGTGGCCAGTAGAAGTGCTCCTTGACCACTGCTAGAGTCTTGTCGACACCAAAGTGGCCCATGAGTCCTCCATGAGCTTCTCGGATGATAAGCTCCCTTAATGATCCTTGTGGTATGCACAGCTTTCTTTCTCGGAACAAGAACCCCTCATGGATGTAGAACTTGCCATGACTCCCTGTGCCACACTCCTTGTAGCTCTCAGCAAAGTCAGGATCATCCTTGTATAGATCCTTGATGTGCTCGAATCCTAGGACCTTTGCCTCCATGGTTGATATCAAGGCAAACCTCCTTGATAGTGCATCGGCTACCACATTATCTTTGCCCTTCTTGTACTTGATGATGTACGGAAGGTTTCTATGAACTCCATCCACCTGGCATGTCTCCTCTTGAGATTGGTTTGCCCTCTGAGGTGTTTGAGAGTCTCGTGATCAGTGTGGATCTTGGACAGCAAGTAATGCTGCCAAGTCTCCAATGCTCGGACAAGGGCATAGAGCTCCTTGTCATAAGTGGGGTAGTTCAGTGAGGCACCACCTAGCTTCTCACTGAAGTATGCCACTGGTCTCCCTCCTTGTGTTAGCACTGCTCCTATGCCTATTCCAGAGGCATCACACTCCACTTCAAACGTCTTGTTGAAGTCGGGCAGGACTAGCACTGGTGCATGTGTAAGGCTGTCCTTCAAGGCCTGGAATGCCTTCTCCTGAGCTTCTGCCCAGCTGAATCCCACGTTCTTCTTCACTACTGCCGTCAATGGTGAGGCAATACTGCTGAAGTTGGGCACGAATCTCTTATAGAAGCTGGCCAGTCCGTGGAAGCTCCTTACTTGGCTGATGTTGCCTGGTGTTGGCCATTCCTGTATGGCTCGAATCTTCTCTTCATCAACCTGTAGGGCCTGTGAACTTACAACAAAACCTAAAAAGACAAGTTTATCAGTACAAAAGATGCACTTCTTGAGATTGGCATAAAGCTCTTCTTGTCGAAGGGTTTTAAGTACCATCTCAAGATGTGTGAGGTGTTCCCGTAGGCACTTACTATAAACTAGTATGTCATCAAAGTAAACCACTACAAACTTACTGATGTACGCCCTAAGAACTTGGTTCATAAGGCGCATGAAGGTGCTTGGGGCATTACTCAAGCCAAATGGCATGACTGTCCACTCGTAGAGCCCTTGCTTTGTCTTGAAAGCAGTCTTCCACTCATCACCTTCCTTCATCTTACCTGGTGGTATCCACTTTTGAGATCTATCTTGGAGAAGACCGTGGCTCCACTCAGCTCATCTAGCATGTCATCCAGTCGTGGTATTCGATGCCTATACTTGACTGTGATGTTGTTGATTGCTCGGCAGTCCACGCACATGCGCCAAGTCCCATCCTTCTTGGGCACTAGTAGCACTGGTACAGCACATGGACTGAGGCTCTCTCGAACATATCCCTTCTCCAGGAGCTCCTTGACTTGCTTCACAAGCTCCTTGGACTCCTCTGGACTCATCCGGTAGGCTGACCGGTTGGGCAGGGCTGCTCCGGGCACTAGATCAATCTGGTGTTCTATGCCACGTAAAGGAGGCAAGCCTGCTGGTATCTCCTCTGGAAATACATCCTGGAATTTGTTGAGGAGTGTTGTTATTTCATGAGGTAGCTCTACCTGTCCCTGTTCTATACTCAACACTTCCTTGAAAACCATTAGTAACATTAAGTCCTTCGAGGCTAAAGCTCTCCGGACATGACTAGGTTGAATAAGAAAGTTAGACTTGACAAGTTTCTTTTCCTTACTCATTCGGAGTTGTAGCTCATGTACTTGGGCAGGTGTAAGAGGAGCTAGGCTGACCTTTCTCTTGTCATGCACGAAGGTGTATAGATTGGTTCGGCCATCATGCCTTGTCTCTTTGTCAAATTGCCATGGTCTTCCTAGTAGAAGATGGCCAGCTTGCATGGGCACCACGTCGCACACGACCTGGTCTTGGTACTTGCCCACACTGAATGGCACAGTGACTTGCTCATGAATCTTGAGCTCCACTTTGTCATCGAGCCATCTCAGTCTATATGGTCGAGGATGCCGTGTCCTCTCTAGACCTAGCTTATCAACCATATACGCACTAGCAACGTTAGTGCAAGACCACCATCTATGATGAGGTTACATACCTTTCCTTTGAAGGTGCAACGGCTGTGGAAGATGTTCTCCCTTTCGATGGTCTCTGAAGGATCCACCATTGCACTGAGGATACGTCTAGTGACCAGCACTTCCCCCACATCAGGGTACTCAATGTCACCGTACTCTCCTTCTGGTTCATTGTCCTCTTCATCTTGGGACTCATATTCTCCTGCCTCCGTAATCAGCATGACTCGGTTGTTTGGGCACTCCCTTGAGATGTGTCCACGTCCCCTGCACTTGAAACAAGTTATGTCACGTGATCTTTGAGGGTTAGAAGACTTACCAGGCTCTCTCTGGTCACGGGTGGGTTCAGGAGGCTTGCTCTTGAACCTTGACTCGATCTCCACGCTTTTGCCTTTGTCTACTGTCTTAGGCATGGTGCTTGGTGCCCAAGGTGTCCTAGGCTTGCTGCGGATGTCTTGGCTCTTACGTTTGATGTGCTGTTCAGCTTGCACAGATAGGTGGAACAAGTCTTTGAAGTCGTTGTAGATTTGCCTTTCCACCTTGCAGCTGATCCTTTCTTGGAGTCCATCCAAGAATTGCGCCATCAATGCTTCTTCATCATCATTGAGCTCCAATCTGTTCCTTAACCTCTCGAACTCTTCATAGTACTCCTCTACTGATCTGGTACCCTGCTTAAGAGTACGAAAACGACGTTGCAAATCCCTATGAAAGTAAGGTGGAACATACCTTTGTCGCATGAGGTCTTTCATGTCGACCCATGAGTCTACGGGTCTCATTCTCTTCCTCCTTCTGTCAGATACCTCACGATCCCACCAGATGAGGGCATTGTCCGTGAGTTGTGCTACTGCCATTGAGACCCTCCTAGGTCCTGGTTGGTTGTAGTGATCAAAGATATGATCCATTCGCTTCTCCCAATCTAGGTAAGCCTCGGGGTCTACTTTTCCTGCAGAACTAGGAGGAGTTAGCTTAACATCAGGATGAATTACCCGGTTGTAGGTGTGTTCATCTCCATCCTCATGACGTCTAGGAGGCATTCTTGGTCTCTGATGAAGACCATATGGCTCAAAGCCATCATCTTCTGCCTCTGGTTGCCGTGGAGGTCCTCTCGGCCTATGGTGATAGTTATGAGGTTGTGTGTCCTCATCTCCATCTGGCTGGGGTTCCTCCTGTTTGTGCCGTGTCCTAAGGTACTCAGGACCCTCAGGACGGTCTTGCTCAGCTCTCACGTGTCTTATGGCCTGGAATCTCACCGGTCTTTCCACACGCTCCAACCTCTCGCCTATGGATGCGAGTTGTGTTTGGAGTGTGGTGAACATGGCCATCATGGCTTCAGCTGCGTCTCTATTCTCTTCTCCCATGGTGTGCTACAAAGAAAGAAGATAATTAGGGTGCTCCTAAATTATTAGGAGAGTTTCTTTTTATATGGGATTTGAAAAAAATGCAAAAAGGAAAATCCTAAGGAAAGGAAATTCGAAAACAAGGAAACTTCCTAGACAACTTGTGCTAGCTGTCCAATTCGAATTCTTTTGTGTATTTTCCTATTTTCTTTTCTTTTCTTTTTGTTTTCTTTTTAATTTAACTTAAAACAAATGGAAATATGAATTAAACAAAAAGGAAAACGTGTATGCAATGCAAAAAGTGAATCTAAACCCTAGTGATACACGTAGGAGGCTAGATGCACTCGGTTTGGAGTTTGAGGTTATTTTTTTGATTTTTCTTGAATGCGACTTAAACTAATGCAAGAACACAAAACAAAACAAGCAAAAGGATAGAAACAACCTGGTTTAGGAGCTTTAAGCTCTGATACCAAAATGATACAAGCCTTGATTCAAGGATGTATGCGCGTGGGCTGTTTGTAGAAGATTAGGTGAGAAACTCAACCTTAGGCTTCTGGATACGGGTTTTCTGGTTGGTAAACGGTGGAAGGGTGAAGTGAACCACACGAGGGGTGATGAACCTCGTGATAAATCACAAACTTAGAGCTAGGAGGGCTGGTCTCAACTAGGTTCTAAGCACACAAGTCTCTTTTGAGAGAAAGCTTGTAGGAAGAAAGTTCTACTTTATTAATATCAAAAAGGTTGTCGAACTACAATGCTGGAAGGAGCCTTATTAATATGCTCGACAGCTTGACCTTCTAGGGTCGACACAAATAAAGAAAAGGAAAGTTTACAAAAGTGCACAAAAGGAAAAATACAAAAGTGTATAACCGAAAAAGGACCTATTCCTAAAATGTTCTTGACTCAAAAATGTAAAGCAACTAGATCCTACCCTGAAAAAACAGAAAGAGGCATATATTCGAATGTAAACTTACCTTAACTCACCTCATGGCCAAGAAATGGAAGGTGGCCATCCTTGTGGCATGCACGCGCCTTGCTCCTAGTCTTCGACTTGGAGTAGGGTTAAATATCTTTGGGCCTTGACCTCTCTTGCCACTAAAGCCCAAGTCTCTGATGTTCCTTGTGTTGTTGAGAAGCCTTTGGACTCTAATTTTCTCTTCTGGCCCATTGTCCTTAGCTGCTCTTCCTCTAGAAGCTCGTCGACCCATAAGCTGAATTTGTGGAAGAGTGCTCTTGTACTGCTTCTTGTCATTGCTCCTGGAGGTACCACTTGTGTAGATACTTCCTCTAAGTGCATGTCCTGGAGCTGGTAGCTCATTTGGTCCGAGTCCTCTTGTGTGGAAGTGGAAATGCGTGTGTACTCGGCTGGATCGGCTGTACCGGCTGGATTGTGCGCGGTACTGGCCGGGATGCCTTCAGGACCGGCCAAGTTGATCCCGGAGTTGGCGGCATCACCAGAGGGACCGGTGGTGTCATCCACGTCCCCACCAAGTGTGCCGGAAGCTTGGGCCTCTCCGCCGGCGATGTTGACCGGTCTAGTCCTATAGGTCGAAGGTCCGGCGGTACTGTCTGGTCCGGCAGGCGCGCCAGATGGTCCTGCTGTCTCGGGCAAGCTTCCTGGTCAGCCAGTCTGGTCACCTGGCTGGATGTACGACCTGATGTCCTCATCATTGGGCCTCTCCGCCGGAAATGCTGATCGGTCCGGTCCTGTTGGTAGAGGGTCTGGCGGTACCGCTTGGGCCGGCAAACATGCCAAATGGCCCGGCTGTCTCGGGCAAGCTTCCTGGTCGGCCAGTCTGGTCTCCAAGCCGGACATACGACCTGATGTCCTCATCATCCCCTCCCTCTTCAGTAGATTTTGACCTCAAAACTGGTTCATTTGCATGGAAAGGGGCTAACTCAGTTACGTTAAACGTGTTGGACACATTAAACTCACCTGGGAGCTCAATCCGGTAGGCGTTGTTGTTGATCCTCGCCAGAACTCTGAATGGTCCATCTCCTCTTGGTGCTAGCTTGGAACTCCTTAGGTTGGGGAACCTCTCCTGTCGTAGGTGTAACCACACCCAATCGCCTGGTTGAAAGATCACCTCCTTTCTTCCCTTGTTGGCATGAGTCACGTACTGCCCGGTCCTCTTCTCCAAGTTCTCTACTACCTTCTGGTGTAACTTCCTTATGAACTCTGCCTTGGATCCTCCGTTGTGATTGGTCATTTCTGCTGGTGGCAGTTGTGTTTGCTCCAATGGGGTGAGAGGGTTGAAGTCGTATACTACTTCAAATGGTGTCTTTTTGGTTGCTGAGTGCACGGCTCGGTTGTAAGCAAACTCTATGAATGGCAGGCACCCCACCCCAAGTCTTGAGGTTCTTCCCTAGTGTAGTCCTGAGAAGAGTTTATAGTGTCCTGTTGACAACTTCCGTTTGACCATCGGTTTGAGGATGACAGGTGGTATAGAAGAGCAACTTCGTGCCTAGCTTCCTCCAAAGGGTCCTCCAGAAATGGCTGAGGAACTTGGTGTCCCTGTCTGACATGATGGTCCTTGGCACTCCATGAAGCCGTACTATCTCCCTGAAAAACAGCTTGGCTGTTTGCGTGGCATCATTGACATTGGCACACAGAATGAAGTGTGCCATTTTGGAAAATCTGTCCACCACTACAAAGATTGCATCTTTTTGGTTGATCTTGGGCAGTCCTAGAACGAAGTCCATTGATATATCTACCCAAGGGTGCGTCGGTATGGGTAGTGGGAGATACAACCCGTGAGGTTGCACTCGGGACTTCGCCTTCTTGCAACTGATGCACCTTGAACAATGAGCTTCTACTGACCTTTTGATGTGTGGCCAGTAGAAGTGCTCCTTGACCACTGCTAGAGTCTTGTCGACACCAAAGTGGCCCATGAGTCCTTCTCCATGCGCTTCTCGGATGATAAGCTCTCGTAGTGATCGTTGTGGTATGCACAGCCTTCTCTCTCGGAACAAGAATTCCTCATGGATAGAAAATTTGTCATGACTCCCTGTGCCACACTCCTTGTAGCTCTCAGCAAGGTCAGGATCATCCTTGTACAGGTCCATGATGTGCTCGAATCCTAGGACCTTTGCCTCCATGGTGGATATCAAGACAAACCTCCTTGATAGTGCATCGGCTACCACATTGTCTTTGCCCTTCTTGTACTTGATGACGTACGGTAAGGTCTATATGAACTCAATCCACCTGGCATGTCTCCTCTTCAGATTGGTTTGCCCTCTGAGGTGTTTGAGAGTCTCGTGATCAGTGTGGATCACAAACTCCTTGGACAGCAAGTAATGGTGCCAAGTCTCCAATGCTCGGACAAGGGCATAAAGCTCCTTGTCGTAAGTGAGGTAGTTCAGTGAGGCACCACCTAGCTTCTCACTGAAGTATGCCACTGGCCTCCCTCCTTGGGTTAGCACTGCTCCTATGCCTATTCCATAGGCATCACACTCCACTTCAAATGTCTTGTTGAAGTCGGGCAGGACTAGCACTGGTGCATGTGTAAGGCTGTCCTTCAAGGCCTGGAATGTTTTCTCCTGAGCTTCTCCCCAGCTGAATCCCCCGTTCTTCTTCACTACTACCGCCAATGGTGAGGCAATACTGCTGAAGTTGGGCACGAATCTCCTGTAGAAGCTGGCCAGTCTGTGGAAGCTCCTCACTTGGCTGATGTTGCTTGGTGTTGGCCATTCTTGTATGGCTCGAATCTTCTCTTCATCAACCTGTAGGTCCTGTGAACTTACAACAAAACCTAAGAAGACAAGTTTATCAGTACAAAAGATGCACTTCTTGAGATTAGCATAAAGCTCTTCTTGTCGAAGGGTTTTAAGTAGAATGTCATGGAAAACTTACTGATGTAAACACTTACTGTAAACTAGAATGTCATGGAAAACTTACTGATGTACGACCTAAGAACTTGGTTCATAAGGTGCATGAAGGTGCTCGGGGCATTAGTCAAGCCAAATGGCATGACTGTTCACTCGTAGAGCCCTTGCTTGGTCTTGAAGGCGGTCTTCCACTCATCACCTTCCTTCATCCTGACCTGGTGGTATCCACTCTTAAGGTCTATCTTGGAGAATAACGTGGCTCCACTCAGCTCATCTAGCATGTCATCCAGTCGTGGTATCGGATGCCGGTACTTGACTGTGATGTTGTTGATTGCTCGGCAGTCCACGCACATTCGCCAAGTCCCATCCTTGTTGGGCACTAGTAGCACTGGTACAACACATGGACTGAGGCTCTCTCGAACATATCCTTTCTCCTTGACTTGAGTTGCTTCTCAAGCTCCTTGGACTCCTCTGGACTCATCCGGTAGGCTGGCCGGTTGGGCAGGGCTGCTCCGGGCACGAGGTCGATCTGGTGCTCTATGCCTCGTAGGGGAGGTAAGCCTGCTGGTATCTCTTCCGGGAACACATCCTAGAACTTGTTGAGGAGAGCTGCTACTTCAGGAGGTAGCTCTACCTGTTCTTTCTCTACATTCAACACTAGTAGCATTAGATCCTTCGAGGCTAAAGCTCTCCGGACATGACTTGGTTGAATAAGAAAATTAGATTTAATGAACTTCTTTTCCTTACTCATTTGCTGTTGAAGCTCATGTACCTGGGCAGGTGTGAGAGGAGCTAGGCTGACCTTTCTTTTGTCATGCACAAAAGTGTGGAGATTTGTTCGGCCATCAGGCCTGGTCTCTTTTTCAAACTGCCATGGCCTTCCCTAGCAGAAGATGGCCAGCTTGCATGGGCACCACGTCGCACACGACTTGGTCTTGGTACTTGCCCACACTGAATGGCACAGTGACTTGCGGTGGATCTTGAGGTCCACTTTGTCATCGAGCCATCTCAATCTATATGGTCGAGGATGCCTTGTCTTCTCTAGACCTAGCTTATCAACCATGTACGCACTAGCAACGTTAGTGCAAGAACCACCATCTATGATGAGGTTACATACCTTGCCCTTGATGGTGCAATGGTTGTGGAAGATGTTCTCCCTCTGGATGGTCTCTGAAGGATCCACCATTGCACTGAGGATGCGTCTAGTGACCAGCACTTCCCCCACATCAGGGTACTCAATGTCACCGTACTCTCCTTCCGGTTCATAGTCCTCTTCATCTTGGGACTCATACTCTCCAGCCTCCGTAATCAGCATGGCCCGGTTGTTTGGGCACTCCCTTGAGATGTGTCCACGACCCCTACACTTGAAAAAAGTGATGTCACGTGATCTTTGAGGGTTAGAAGACTTACTAGGCTCTCTCTGGTCACGGGTTGGTTCAGGAGGCTTGCTCTTGAACCTTGACTCGATCTCTATGTCTTGCCCTTGTCTATGGGCGTAGGCATGTTGCTTGGTGCCCAAGGCGTCTTAGGCTTGCTGCGGATGTCTTGGCTCTTACGTTTGATGTGCTGCTCAGCCTGGACAGATAGGTGGAACAAATCTTTGTAGTCATTGTAGATTTGCCTTTCCACCTTGCCGCTGATTCTTTCTTGGAGTCCAACCAAGAATTGTGCCATCAACGCTTCTTCATCATCATTGAGCTCCAGCCTGTTCCTTAGCTTCTCGAACTCTTCATTGTACTCCTCTACTGATCTGGTACCCTGCTTAAGAGAACGAAAATGACGTTCCAAGTCCCTATGAAAGTAAGGTCTGACAAACCTTTGTCGCATGACATCTTTCATGTCGACCCATGAGTCTATGGGCCTCATTCTTTTCCTCCTTCGGTGAGATACCTCACGATCCCACCAGATGAGGGCATTGTCCGTGAGTTGTGCTACTTCCATTGAGACTCTCCTAGGCCCTGGTTGGTTGTAATGATCGAAGATATGATCCATTCTTCTCTCCCAATCTAGGTAAGCCTCGGGGTCTACTTTTCCTGCAAAACTTGGAGGAGTTAGCTTAACATCAGGATGAGTTACCCGGTTGTAGGCGTGTTCATCTCCATCCTCATGATGTCTAGGAGGCATCCTTGGCCTCTGGTGAAGACCATATGGCTCGAAGTCATCATCTTCTGCCTCTGGTTGTCGTGGAGGTCCTCTCGGCCTATGGTGATAGTTATGAGGTATTGTGTCCTCATCTCCATCTGGCTGGGGCTCCTCCTGTTCGTGCCGTGTCCTAAGGTGCTCAGGACCCTCAGCACGGTCTTGCTCAGCTCTCACGTGCCTTATGGCCTGGAATCTCACAGGCCTCTCCACGCACTCCAATCTCTCGCCTATGGATGCGAGTTGCGTTTGGAGGGTGGTGAACATGGCCATCATGGCTTCGGTTGCTTCTCTATTCTCTTCTGCCATTGCATACTACAAGGAAAGAAGACGAGTTATGCTGCTCCTAAATTATTAGGAGGGTTTTCTTTTATAAGGGGATTCAAAAAAAATGCAAAAGGAAAAAATCTGAGAAATGGAAAATTCGAAGATATGAAGATTTGAATAAAAATGAAACTTTCTTGACAACTATTGCTAGCTGTCCAATTCGAATTCTTTTGGTATTTTTCCAATTTTCTTTTTCTTTTCTTTTAATTTGACTTAAAAATAATAGAAATATGATTCTAACAAAAAGGAAAGTCGACAATAGTAATGCAAGAATGATTTTAGAACCTAGTGATGCACGTTGGAACTAGATGCACTTGGTATGAGTTTAGATGTTTTTTTTTATTTTCTTGAATGAAACATAAACTAATGCAAAAACAAGAAACAAAACAAATCAAAGGATAGAAACAACCTGTATTAGGAGCTTTAAGCTCTGATACCAAAATGATACAAGCCTCGATTCAAGGATTATATGCGCGTGGGCTGTTTGGAGAAGGTTAGGTGAGAAACTCGACCTTAGACCTCATGGATAGGGGTTTTTGGGTTGGTATTCGATGAAGGGGTGAAGTGAACCACACGAGGGGTGATGAACCTCATGATAAATCACAAACTTAGAGCTAGGAGGGCTGGTCTCAACTAGGTTCTAAGCGCACAAGATTCTTAGAGAGAAAACTTGTTGGAAGAAAGTTCTACTTTATTAATATCAAAAAGGTTGTCGAACTACAATGCTGGAAGGAGCCTTATTAATATGCTTGACAGCTTGACCTTCTAGGGTCGACTCAAAGAAGAAAAGAAAAGTTTACAAAAGTGCACAAATGGAAAATATACAAAAGTGCATAACCGAAAAAAGGACCTATTCCTAAAATGTCTTTGACTCAAAAATGTAAACAATCTAGATCCTACCATGCAAAATAGAAAGAGGCATACATTCGAATTGAAACTTACCTTACTTACCTCACGGCCAAGAATTGGAAGGTGGCCGTCCTTGTGGCATGCACGCGCCTTGCTTCTAGTCTTCGACTTGGAGAAGGGTTAGGAATCTTTGGGCCCTGACCTCTCTTGCCACTAAAGCCCAAGTCTCTGAAGTCCCTCGCATTGTTGAGAAGCCTTTGGACTCTTCTTTGCACTTCTGGCCCATTGTCCTTAGTCGATCTTCCTCTAGGAGCTTGTCGACCCATAAACTGAACTTTTGGAAGACTGCTCTTGATCTGCTCCTTGTCATTGCTCCTGTTGGCACTACTAGTGTAGAAACTTCCTCTAGATGCATGTCCTGAAGCTGGTAGCTTATCTGGTCCGAGTCTCCTTGTGTAGAAGTTGAAATGCTCGTGTACTCAGCTGGATCGGCTGTACCGGCTGGACTGTGTGAGGTACTGGCCGGAATGCCTTCTGGACCGGCCAAGTTGATCCCGGAGTCGGCGGCATCACCAAGGGGACCGGCAGTGTCATCCACGTTGCCAACAATTGTGCCAGAGGCTTGGGCCTCTCCGCCGGCAATGCTTATCGGTCTGGTCCTGTAGGTCGAGGGTCCGGCGGTACCGCTTGGGCCGGAAGATGTGCCAAATGGCCGGGCTGTCTCGGGCAAGCTTCCTGGTCGGCCAGTCTGGTCTCCTGGCCGGACATACGACCTGATGTCCTCATCAGCGGGTCATGGCTCTGGTCCGTGGTCGGTACCGTGGTCCTCATCAGTTTCCAATGAATAAAATCTCCTTCTCCCTAAAGGCTAAAATAGAACTATTTATAGTCTAAAACACAAATTGGGAAATTCTGAAATCTTTTGATAAATATAGACCGAAGAGGAAATATTCTGAAGTATTGGATTTCATGGGATGTTTACCGACACCTGACCTGGTGTCGATCGACACCAGTATAAAATTCTCAGTGGAATTCTACTTCATACGTCTGAGGTTTCCTCTTCATTCAATTTGACTCTACAATACCTCGATTACTCTAAATAATCAAAACTCGTGCAAAGATTTTCAAAGACTCTAAAAGAATCCGAAAACATTAAAAATACTCAATAAAATGACATATACCATGGTTAAAACACAGGTAAAAACCTTGATATTTGAGCTACCCCAGACTTCGCATTTGCTTGCCCTCAAGAAAAACAGATAACTATACCCATCGAAGAGGTTTGAAAACACGGATATTCACCTTCTTTTTAGAGCACTGCAATGAAATCTCAATTGATAATCCACATGATACAAGAGCACTCTCAATCGAACCACTATGTATTTCTCCGTAGACAATTTCAGTTTCCAAGATTCAACCAAAAATCTCTCAACATTGCCCATATGCCTTCATTGCTGGGTCTCATCTATGATCTCAATACCAAAAACTTTCTAGATTCATTTCTATTCAATACTATAACAAACCAACCATACAATCTTTGTGGTACTCTTTCTCTCCCCTAGGCTTATCTTTTCTCGGTTTTTGTTTTCATTTTTTTGTAAAGGTGTAGGCAAATAATGGTATCACGGGAAACTTTCCTAGTCTCGCTGCCAACTTTCGTGTCATCATTTTTTTCGAAGTAAAATATTGAGATCACGAATATTTTTCCTATCTCTTTATTCAAAAGAAAATCAGTTCATCTTTTCTTTTCTTTTTATTTCAAATCAGGAAGAGGGATACCACATTTTTCATTTTTCATTTTTCATAGGTTGCGTTTGTCAGGTATAAAGAAGGCGTCAAGCCCTATAATCACCAGTCACATCGATGAGGTAAAAGGAAAAACTCAAAAATTAGCTTGGGTTTTGTGGATTCTGCTGAAAATATGGACGTCTCTAGTTAACTGGCCAGCCCTTGGATTTTCATTAGTCAGATCTAAACTGATTCTACAACAATGGTCAATCATATGAAATAATCAACACATAAACTAAGACAAAGAATGCGTTTCCAACAAATTTTAACTCAATAAATTGACAACTAACTCAAAAAAATGAAAATGACTCAACAACAAAAATAAAATAAAGATCAACATGTTCCTCCCTGATACAAGCCTTGATTCAAGGATGTATGCGCGTGGGCTGTTTGTAGAAGATTAGTTGAGAAACTCAACCTTAGGCTTCAAGATAAGGGTTTTCTGGTTGGTAAACGATGGAAGGGTGAAGGGAACCGCACGAGGGGTGATGAACCTCGTGATAAATCACAAAATTAGAGCTAGGAGGGCTGGTCTCAACTAGGTTCTAAGCGCACAAGATTCTTAGAGAGAAAACTTGTTGGAAGAAAGTTCTACTTTATTAATATCAAAAAGGTTGTCGAACTACAATGCTGGAAGGAGCCTTATTAATATGCTCGACAGCTTGACCTTCTAGGGTCGACTCAAATAAGAAAAAGGAAAGTTTACAAAAGTGCACAAAAGGAAAAAATACAAAAGTGTATAACCGAAAAAGGACCTATTCCTAAAATGTTCTTGACTCAAAAATGTAAAGCAACTAGATCCTACCCTGCAAAACAGAAAGAGGCATATATTCGAATGTAAACTTACCTTAACTCACCTCACGGCCAAGAAATGGAAGGTGGCCGTCCTTGTGGCATGCACGCGCCTTTCTCCTAGTCTTCGACTTGGAGTAGGGTTAAATATCTTTGGGCCTTGACCTCTCTCGCCACTAAAGCCCACGTCTCTGATGTTCCTTGTGTTGTTGAGAAGCCTTTGGACTCTAATTTGCTCTTCTGGCCCATTGTCCTTAGCTGCTCTTCCTCTAGAAGCTTGTCGACCCATAAGCTGAATTTGTGGAAGAGTGCTCTTGATCTGCTTCTTGTCATTGCTCCTGGAGGTACCACTGGTGTAGATACTTCCTCTAAGTGCATGTCCTGGAGCTGGTAGCTCATTTGGTCCGAGTCCTCTTGTGTAGAAGTGGAAGTGTGCGTGTACTCGGCTGGATGGCCTGTATCGGCTGGGTTGTGCGCGGTACTGGCCGGAATGACTTCAGGACCGGCCAAGTTGATCCCGGAGTCGGCGGTGTCATCAGGGGGACCGGCGGTGTCATTCACGTCCCCACCAAGTGTGCCAGAAGCTTGGGCCTCTCCGCCAGCGATGTTGACCGGTCTGGTCCTATAGGTCGAGGGTCCGGCGGTACTGTCTGGTCCGGCAGGCGCGCCAGATGGTCCTGCTGTCTCGGGCAAGCTTCCTGGTCGGCCAGTCTGGTCTCCTGGCTGGATGTACGACCTGATGTCCTCATCATCCCCTTCCTCTTCAGTAGGTTTTGTCCTCAAACGGGTTCATCTGCATGGAAAGGGCTAAGTCAGTAACATTGAACGTATTGGACACATTAAACTCACCTGGGAGCTCGATCCGGTAGGCGTTGTTGTTGATCCTCTCGAGCACTCTGAATGGTCCATCTCCTCTTGGTGCTAGCTTGGAACTCCTTAGGTTTGGGAACCTCTCCTGCCGAGGTGTAGCCACACCCAATCGCCTGGTTGAAAGATCACCTCCTTTCTTCCCTTGTTGGCATGAGTCACGTACTGTCCGGTCCTCTTCTCCAAGTTTTCTGCTACCTTCTGGTGTAACCTCCTTATGAACTCTGCTTTGGATGCTCCGCTGAGGTTGGTCATCTCAGCTGGTGGCAGTGGTGTTTGCTCCAATGGGGTGAGAGGGTTGAAACCGTATACCACTTCAAATGGGGTCTTCTTAGTTGCTGAGTGCACGGCCCGGTTGTAGGCGAACTCAATGAATGGCAGGCACTCCACCCAAGTCTTTAGATTCTTCCCTAGTGTTGTTCTGAGAAGAGTTGATAGGGTCCTGTTGACAACTTCAGTTTGGCCATCGGTTTGAGGATGGCAAGTGGTTGAGAAGAGTAGCTTCGTGCCTAGCTTTCTCCAAAGGGTCCTCCAGAAATGGCTGAGGAACTTGGTGTCCCTATCTGATACGATGGTCCTTGGCACTCCATGAAGCCGTACTATCTCTCTGAAGAACAGCTCAGCTGTTTGTGTGGCATCATTGACATTGGCACATGGGATGAAATGTGCCATCTTGGAGAATCTATCCACCACTACAAAGATTGCATCTTTGTGGTTGATCTTGGGCAGACCTAGAACAAAATCCATCGAGATGTCCACCCATGGATGTGTTGGTATGGGCAGTGGGAGATACAACCCGTGAGGTTGCACTCGGGACTTTGCCTTCTTGCAAGTGATGCATCTTGCACAATGTGCTTCTACTGTCCTCTTGATGTGTGGCCAGTAGAAGTGCTCCTTGACCACTGCTAGAGTCTTGTCGACACCAAAGTGGCCCATGAGTCCTCCTCCATGAGCTTCTCGGATGATAAGCTCCCTTAGTGATCCTTGTGGTATGCACAACCTTCTTTCTCGGAACAAAATCCCTCATGGATGTAGAATTTGCCATGACTCCCTGTGCTACACTCCTTGTAGCTCTCAGCAAGGTCAGGATCATCCTTGTATAGATCCTTGATGTGCTCGAATCCTAGGACTTTGCCTCCATGGTTGATATCAAGGCAAACCTCCTTGATAGTGCATCGGCTACCACATTGTCTTTGCCCTTCTTGTACTTGATGATGTACGGGAAGGTCTCTATGAACTCCATCCACCTGGCATGTCTCCTCTTGAGATTGGTTTGCCCTCTGAGGTGTTTGAGAGTCTCGTGATCAGTGTGGATCACAAACTCCTTGGACAGCAAGTAATGCTGCCAAGTCTCCAATGCTCGGACAAGGGCATAAAGCTCCTTGTCATAAGTTGGGTAGTTCAGTGAGGCACCACCTAGCTTCTCACTGAAGTATGCCACTGGTCTCCCTCCTTGGGTTAGCACTGCTCCTATGCCTATTCCAGAGGCATCACACTCCACTTCAAACGTCTTGTTGAAGTCGGGAAGGACTAGCACTGGTGCATGTGTAAGGCTGTCCTTCAAGGCCTGGAATGCCTTCTCCTGAGCTTCTCCCCAGCTGAATCCCACGTTCTTCTTCACTACTGCCGTCAGTGGTGAGGCAATACTGCTGAAGTTGGGCACGAATCTCCTATAGAAGCTGGCCAGTCCGTGGAAGCTCCTTACTTGGCTGATGTTGCCTGGTGTTGGCCATTCTTGTATGGCTCGAATCTTCTCTCATCAACCTGTAGGCCCTGTGAACTCACAACAAAACCTAAAAAGACAAGCTTATCAGTACAAAAGGTGCACTTCTTGAGATTGGCATAAAGCTCTTCTTGTCGAAGGGTTTTAAGGACCATCTCAAGATGTGTGAGGTGTTCCGTAGGCACTTACTATAAACAAGTATGTCATCAAAATAAACTACTACGAACTTACTGATGTACGCCCTAAGAACTTGGTTCATAAGGCGCATGAAGGTGCTTGGGGCATTAGTCAAGCCAAATGGCATGACTGTCCACTCGTAGAGTCCTTGCTTTGTCTTGAAAGCAGTTTTCCACTCATCACCTTCCTTCATTCTTACCTGGTGGTATCCACTTTTGAGGTCTATCTTGGAGAAGACCGTGGCTCCACTCAGCTCATCTAGCATGTCATCCAGTCGTGGTATCGGATGCCTATACTTGACTGTGATGTTGTTGATTGCTCGGCAGTCCACACACATGCGCCAAGTCCCATCCTTCTTGGGCACTAGTAGCACTGGTACAGCACATGGACTGAGGCTCTCTCGAACATATCCTTTCTCCAGGAGCTCCTTGACTTGCTTCTCAAGCTCCTTGGACTCCTCTGGACTCATCCGGTAGGCTGGCCGGTTGGGCAGGGCTGCTCCGGGCACTAGATCAATCTGGTGTTCTATGCCACGTAAAGGAGGCAAGCCTGCTGGTATCTCCTCTGGAAATACATCCTGGAATTTGTTGAGGAGTGTTGCTACTTCATGAGGTAGCTCTACCTGTCCCTGTTCTATACTCAACACTTCCTTGAAAACCATTAGTAACATTAAGTCCTTCGAGGCTAAAGCTCTCCGGACATGACTAGGTTGAATAAGAAAGTTAGACTTGACAAGTTTCTTTTCCTTACTCATTTGGAGTTGTAGCTCATGTACTTGGGCAGGTGTAAGAGGAGCTAGGCTGACCTTTCTCTTGTCATGCACGAAGGTGTAGAGATTGGTTCGGCCATCATGCCTGGTCTCTTTGTCAAACTGCCATGGTCTTCCTAGTAGAAGATGGCCAGCTTGCATGGGCACCACGTCGCACACGACCTGGTCTTGGTACTTGCCCACACTGAATGGCACAGTGACTTGCTCATGAATCTTGAGCTCCACTTTGTCATCAGCCATCTCAGTCTATATGGTCGAGGATGCCGTGTCCTCTCTAGACCTAGCTTATCAACCATATACGCACTAGCAACGTTAGTGCAAGAACCACCATCTATGATGAGGTTACATACCTTTCCCTTGATGGTGCAACGGCTGTGGAAGATGTTCTCCCTTTGGATGGTCTCTGAAGGATCCACCATTGCACTGAGGATACGTCTAGTGACCAGCACTTCCACATCAGGGTACTCAATGTCACCATATTCTCCTTCTGGCTCATAGTCCTCTTCATCTTGGGACTCATATTCTCCTGCCTCCGTAATCAGCATGACTCGGTTGTTTGGGCACTCCCTTGAGATGTGTCCACGTCCCTGCACTTGAAACAAGTTATGTCACGTGATCTTTGAGGGTTAGAAGACTTACCAGGCTCTCTCTGGTCACGGGTGGGTTCAGGAGGCTTGCTCTTGAACCTTGACTCGATCTCTACGCTTTTGCCTTTGTCCACTGTCTTAGGCATGTTGCTTGGTGCCCAAGGTGTCTTAGGCTTGCTGCGGATGTCTTGGCTCTTACGTTTGATGTGCTGTTCAGCTTGCACAGATAGGTGGAACAAGTCCTTGAAGTCGTTGTAGATTTGCCTTTCCACCTTGCTGCTGATCCTTTCTTGGAGTCCATCCAAGAATTGCGCCATCAATGCTTCTTCATCATCATTGAGCTCCAATCTGTTCCTTAACCTTTCGAACTCTTCATAGTACTCCTCTACTGATCTGGTACCCTGCTTAAAAGTACGAAAACGTCGTTGCAAATCCCTATGAAAGTAAGGTGGAACATACCTTTGTCGCATGAGGTCTTTCATGTCGACCCATGAGTCTACGGGTCTCATTCTCTTCCTCCTTCTGTCAGATACCTCACGATCCCACCAGATGAGGGCATTGTCCGTGAGTTGTGCTACTGCCATTGAGACTCTCCTAGGTCCTGGTTGGTTGTAGTGATCATAGATATGATCCATTCGCTTCTCCCAATCTAGGTAAGCCTCGGGGTCTACTTTTCCTGCAAAAGTTGGAGTTAGTTTAACATCAGGATGAATTACCCGGTTATAGGTGTGTTCATCTCCATCCTCATGACGTCTAGGAGGCATTCTTGGTCTCTGGTGAAGACCATATGGCTCAAAGCCATCATCTTCTGCCTCTGGTTGCCGTGGAGGTCCTCTCGGCCTATGGTGATAGTTATGAGGTTGTGTGTCCTCATCTCCATCTGGCTGGGGTTCCTCCTGTTAGTGCCGTGTCCTAAGGTGCTCAGGACCCTCAGGATGGTCTTGCTCAGCTCTCACGTGCCTTATGGCCTGGAACCTTACTGGTCTCTCCACGCGCTCCAACCTCTCGCCTATGGATGCGAGTTGTGTTTGGAGTGTGGTGAACATGGCCATCATGGCTTCAGCTGCGTCTCTATTCTCTTCTCCCATGTGTGCTACAAAAAAAGAAGATAATTAGGGTGCTCCTAAATTATTAGGAGAGTTTCTTTTTATATGGGATTTGAAAAAAAATGCAAAAAGGAAAATCCTAAGGAAAGGAAATTCAAAAAATGTGAAGATTTGAGAAAAAGGAAACTTTCTTGACAACTTGTGCTAGCTGTCCAATTCGACTTCCTTTAGTATTCTTTCTATTTTCTTTTTATTTTCTTTTTAATTTAACTTAAAAATAAAGGAAATATGATTTAAACAAAAGGAAAACGTGAAAGACAATGCAAAATTGAATTTAAACCCTAGTGATACACGTAGGAGGCTAGATGCACTCGGTTTGGAGTTTGATGTTGTTTTTTTTTGATTTTTCTTGAATACGACTTAAACTAATGCAAGAACTAGAAATAAGACAAGCAAAAGGATAGAAACAACCTGGTTTAGGAGCTTTAAGCTCTGATACCAAAATGATACAAGCCTTGATTCAAGGATGTATGCGCGTGGGCTGTTTGTAGAAGATTAGGTGAGAAACTCAACCTTAGGCTTCTGGATAGGGGTTTTCTGGTTGGTAAACGATGGAAGGGTGAAGTGAACCACACGAGGGTGATGAACCTCGTGATAAATCACAAACTTAGAGCTAGGAGGGCTGGTCTCAACTAGGTTCTAAGCGCACAAGTCTCTTAGAGAGAAACTTGTAGGAAAAGTTCTACTTTATTAATAATCAAAAGGTTGTCGAACTACAATGCTGGAAGGAGCCTTATTAATATGCTCGACAGCTTGACCTTCTAGGGTCGACTCAAATAAGAAAAAGGAAAGTTTACAAAAGTGCACAAAAGGAAAAAATACAAAAGTGTATAACCGAAAAAGGACCTATTCCTAAAATGTTCTTGACTCAAAAATGTAAAGCAACTAGATCCTACCCTGCAAAACAGAAAGAGGCATATATTCGAATGTAAACTTACCTTAACTCACCTCACGGCCAAGAAATGGAAGGTGGCCGTCCTTGTGGCATGCACGCGCCTTGCTCCTAGTCTTCGACTTGGAGTAGGGTTAAATATCTTTGGGCCCTGACCTCTCTTGCCACTAAAGCCCAAGTCTCTGATGTTCCTTGTGTTGTTGAGAAGCCTTTGGACTCTAATTTGCTCTTCTGGCCCATTGTCCTTAGCTGCTCTTCCTCTAGAAGCTTGTCGACCCATAAGCTGAATTTGTGGAAGAGTGCTCTTGATCTGCTTCTTGTCATTGCTCCTGGAGGTACCACTGGTGTAGATACTTCCTCTAAGTGCATGTCCTGGAGCTGGTAGCTCATTTGGTCCGAGTCCTCTTGTGTAGAAGTGGAAGTGTGCGTGTACTCGGCTGGATGGCTGTACCGGCTGGATTGTGCGCGTACTGGCCGGAATGACTTCAGGACCGGCCAAGTTGATCCCGGAGTCGGCGGTGTCATCAGGGGGACCGGCGGTGTCATTCACGCCCCCACCAAGTGTGCCGGAAGCTTGGGCCTCTCCGCCGGCGATGTTGACCGGTATGGTCCTATAGGTCGAGGGTCCGGCGGTACTGTCTGGTCCGGCAGGCGCGCCAGATGGTCCTGCTGTCTCGGGCAAGCTTCCTGGTCGGCCAGTCTTGTCTCCTGGCTGGATGTACGACCTGATGTCCTCATCACTCCCCCGGACTTAATCAACACTGCCCCTAGTGTGATCAAGACATAAAGTTGGAAATGGAGACATAAGATAAAAAAATAGACAGAGAAAAGATAGAAATGACTTGACCAAGATTGATACAAGCCTCGATTTAAGGCTTATATGCGTGTGGGCTGTTTGGAGAAGGTTAGGTGAGAAACTCGACTTTAGACTTCTTGGATAGGGGTTCTTGGGTTGGTATTCGATGGAAAGGTGAAGTGAACCACACGAGGGGTGATGAACCTCGTGATAATTCACAAATTTAGAGCTAGGAGAGCTGGTCTCAACTAGATTCTAAGCGAACAAGATTCTTGAGAGAAAACTTGTTGCGGAAAAAGTTGTATCTTTATTAATATCAAAAAGGTTGTTGAACTACAATGCTGGAAGGAGCCTTATTAATATGCTCGATAACTTGACCTTCTAGGGTTGACTCAAATAAGAAAAGGAAAATTTACAAAAGTGCACAAAAGAAAAAGATACAAAAGTGTATAATCGAAAAAGGAACTATTCCTAAAATGTCTTTGACTCAATAAATGTAAATATTCTAGATCCTACCCTGCAAAACAGAAAGAGGCAAACATTCTTATTGAAAACTTACCTTACTTACCTCACGGCCAAGAAATGGAAGGTGGCTGTCCTTGTGGCATGCACGCGCCTTGCTCTTAGTCTTTGACTTGGAGTAGGGTTAGGAATCTTTGGGCTCTGACCTCTCTTGCCACTAAATCCCAAGTCTTTGATGTTCCTTGTGTTGTTGAGAAGCCTTTGGACTCTTCCTTGCACTTCTGGCCCATTGTCCTTAGTCGATCTTCCTCTAGGAGCTTGTCGACTCATAAGCTGAATTTGTGGAAGAGTGCCCTTGATCTGCTTCTTGTCATTGCTCCTTGAGGTACCACTGGTGTAGAGACTTCCTCTAGGTGCATGTCCTGGATCTGGTAGCTCATCTGGTCCGAGTCTTCTTGTATAGAAGTGGAAATGCGCGTGTACTCGGCTGGATCGGCTGTACCGGCTGGATTGTGCGAGGTACTGGCCGGAATGCTTTTAGGACCGGCCAAGTTGATCCCGGAGTCGGTGGCATCACCAAGGGGACCGGCGGTGTCATCCACTTCGCCACCAAGTGTGCCGGAAGCTTGGGCCTCTCCGCCGGCAATGCTGACCGGTCTGGTCCTATTGGTCGAGGGTCCGGCGGTACTGCTTGGTCCGGCAGACGTGCCAAATGGCCCGGCTGTCTCGGATAAGCTTCCTGGTCGGCCAGTCTGGTCTCCTGGCTGGATGTACGACCTGATGTCCTCATCATCCCCTCCCTCTTTAGTAGATTTTGTCCTCAAAACTGGTTCATTTGCATGGAAAGGGGCTAAGTCAATTACGTTGAACGTGTTGGACACATTAAACTCACCTCAGAGCTCGATCCGGTAGGCGTTGTTGTTGATCCTCTCAAGCACTCTGAATGGTCCATCTCCTCTTGGTGCTAGCTTGGAACTCCTTAGGTTTGGGAACCTCTCCTACCGTAGGTGTAGCCACACCCAATCGCCTGGTTGAAAGATCACCTCCTTTTTTCCCTTGTTGGCATGAGTCACGTACTGTCCGGTCCTCTTCTCCAAGTTTTCTGCAACCTTCTGGTGTAACTTCCTTATGAACTCTGCCTTGGATGCTCCGTTGAGGTTTGTCATCTCAGCTGGTGGCAGTG
Organism: Pugionium cornutum; assembly: GCA_018901935.1. Taxonomy (NCBI): domain Eukaryota; kingdom Viridiplantae; phylum Streptophyta; class Magnoliopsida; order Brassicales; family Brassicaceae; genus Pugionium; species Pugionium cornutum. Next base: position 26,495,692 of record CM032164.1, read on the forward strand.
GTGTTTGCTCCAATGGGGTGAGAGGGTTGAAGCCATATACTACTTCAAATGGTGACTTCTTGGTTGCTGAGTGCACGGCTCGGTTGTAACCGAACTCTATGAATGGCAGGCACTCCACCCAAGTCTTTAGGTTCTTCCCTAGTGTAGTCCTGAGAACAGTTGATAGTGTCCTGTTGACAACTTCAGTTTGGCCATCGGTCTGAGGATGGCAGGTGGTAGAGAAGAGTAGCTTCGTGCCTAGCTTCCTCCAAAGGGTCCTCCAAAAATGGCTGAGGAACTTGGTGTCCCTGTCTGATACGATGGTCCTTGGCTGATGAGGACATCAGGTCGTACATCCAACCAGGAGACCAGAATGGCCGACCAGGAAGCTTGCCCGAGACAGCAGGACCATCTGGCACGTCTGCCGGACCAGGCAGTACTGCCGGACCCTCGACCTATAGGACCAGACCGGTCAGCATCGCCGGCGGAGAGGCCCAAGCTTCCGGCACACTTGGTGGGGACGTGGATGACACCACCGGTCCCTCTGGTGATGCCGCCAACTCCGGGATCAACTTGGCCGGTCCTGAAGGCATCCCGGCCAGTACCGCGCACAATCCAGCCGGTACAGCCGATCCAGCCGAGTACACGGGCATTTCCACTTCCACACAAGAGGACTCGGACCAAATGAGCTACCAGCTCCAGGACATGCACCTAGAAGAAGTATCTACACCAGTAGTACCTCAAGGAGCAATGACAAGAAGCAGATCATGGGCACTCTTCCACAAATTCAGCTTATGGGTCGACAAGCTCCTAGAGGAAGATCATCTAAGGAAAATGGGCCAGAAGAGCAAAGTAGAGTCCAAAGGCTTCTCAACAACACAAGGAACATCAGAGACTTGGGCTTTAGTGGCAAGAGAGGTCAGGGCCTAAAGATTTTTAACCCTACTCCAAGTCGAAGACTAGGAGCAAGGCGCGTGCATGCCACAAGGATGGCCACCTTCCATTTCTTGGCCGTGAGGTAAGTTAAGGTAAGTTTCAATTCAAATATATGCCTCTTTCTGTTTTGCAGGGTAGGATCTAGATGCTTTACATTTTTGAGTAAAGAACATTTTAGGAATAGGTCCTTTTTCGGTTATGCACTTTTGTATCTTTTCCTTTTGTGCACTTTTGTAAACTTTCCTTTTCTTTGTTTGAGTCGACCCTAGAAGGTCAAGCTGTCAAGCATATTAATAAGGCTCCTTCCAGCATTGTAGTTTGACAACCTTTTTGATTATTAATAAAGTAGAACTTTTTCCCTACAAGTTTTCTCTCTAAGAATCTTGTGCGCTTAGAACCTAGTTGAGACCAGCCCTCCTAGCTCTAAGTTTGTGATTTATCACGAGGCTCATCACCCCTCGTGTGGTTCACTTCACCTTTCCATCGTTTACCAACCAGAAAACCCCTATCCAGAAGCCTAAGGTTGAGTTTCTCACCTAATTTTCTACAAACAGCCCATGCGCATACATCCTTGAATCAAGGCTTGTATCATTTTGGTATCTGAGCTTAAAGCTCCTAAACCAGGTTTTTTCTATCCTTTTGCTTGTTTTGTTTTTATTTCTTGCATTAGTTTAAGTCGCATTCAAGAAAAATCAAAAAAATAACCTCAAACTCCAAACCGAGTGCATCTAGCCTTCTACGTGTATCACTAGGGTTTAGATTCACTTTTGCATTGCCATTCACGTTTTCCTTTTTGTTTAATTCATATTTCCATTAATTTTAAGTTAAATTAAAAAGAAAACAAAAAGAAAAGAAAAGAAAATAGGAAAATACCCAAAAGATTTCGAATTGGACAGCTAGCACAAGTTGTCTAGGAAGTTTCCTTTTCCTTTTATTCGAATTTCCTTTCCTTAGGATTTTTCCTTTTTGCATTTTTTCGAACCCCTTATAAAAAGAAAACCCTCCTAACAATTTAGGAGCACCCTAACTTGTCTTCTTTCTTTGTAGCACACCATGGGAGAAGAAAATAGAGAAGCAACCGAAGCCATGATGGCCATGTTCACCACACTCCAAACACAACTCGCATCCACAGGCGAGGGGTTGGAGCGCGTGGAAAGACCGGTGAGATTCCAGGCCATAAGGCACGTGACAGCTGAGCAAGACCGTCCTGAGGGTCCTGAGCACCTTAGGACACGGCACGAACAGGAGGAACCCCAACCAGATGGAGATGAGGACACACGACCTCATAACTATCACCATAGGCCGAGAGGACCTCCACGGCAACCAGAGGCAGAAGATGATGGCTTTGAGCCATATGGTCTTCACCAGAGACCAAGAATGCCTCCTTGACACCATGAGGATGGAGATGAACACACCTACAACCGGGTAATTCATCCTGATGTTAAACTAACTCCTCCAAGTTTTGCAGGAAAAGTAGACCCCGAGGCTTACCTAGATTGGGAGAGGAGAATGGATCATATCTTTGATCACTACAACCAACCAGGACCTAGGAGAGTCTCAATGGCAGTAGCACAACTCACGGACAATGCCCTCATCTGGTGGGATCGTGAGGTATCTGACAGAAGGAGGAAGAGAATGAGGCCCATAGACTCATGGGTCGACATGAAAGACCTCATGCGACAAAGGTTTGTTCCACCTTACTTTCATAGAGACTTGCAACGTCGTTTTCGTACTCTTAAGCAGGGTACCAGATCAGTAGAGGAGCACTATGAAGAGTTTGAGAAGCTAAGGAACAGATTGGATCTCAATGATGATGAAGAAGCATTGATGGCACAATTCTTGGATGGACTCCAAGAAAGGATCAGCCGCAAGGTGGAAAGACAAATCTACAATGACTTCAAGGACTTGTTCAAGCTGAGCAGCACATCAAACGTAAGAGCCAAGACATCCGCAGCAAGCCTAAGGCACCTTGGGCACCAAGCAACATACCCAAGACCGTAGACAAAGGCAAAAGCATAGAGATCGAGTCAAGGTTCAAGAGCAAGCCTCCTGAACCCACACGTGACCAGAGAGAGCCTGGTAAGTCTTCTAACCCTCAAAGATCACGTGACATAACTTGTTTCAAGTGCAGGGGACGTGGACACATCTCAAGGGAGTGCCCAAACAACCGAGTCATGCTGATTACGGAGGCAGGAGAATATGAGTCCCAAGATGAAGAGGACAATGAACCAGAAGGAGAGTACGGTGACATTGAGTACCCTGATGTGGGGGAAGTGCTGGTCACTAGACGTATCCTCAGTGCAATGGTGGATCCTTCAGAGACCATCCAAAGGGATGAACATCTTCCACAGCCGTTGCACCATCAAGGGCAAGGTATGTAACCTCATCATAGATGGTGGTTCTTGCACTAACGTTGCTAGTGCATATATGGTTGATAAGCTAGGTCTGGAGAAGACAAAGCATCCTCGACCATATAGACTGAGATGGCTCGATGACAAACTGGAGCTAAAGATCTATCAACAAGTCATTGTACCATTCAGTGTGGGCAAGTACCAGGATCAAGTCATATGCGACGTGGTGCCCATGCAAGCTGGCCATCTTCTACTAGGAAGACCATGGCAGTTTGACAAAGAGACCAGGCATGATGGCCGAACCAATCTCTACACCTTCGTGCATGACAAGAGAAAGGTCAGGCTAGCTCCTCTTACACCTGCCCAGGTACACGAGCTACAACTCCAAATGAGTAAGGATAAGAAACTTATCAAGTCTAATTTTCTTATTCAACCAAGCCATGTCCGGAGAGCTTTAGCCTCGAAGGATTTAATGTTACTAATGGTCTTCAAAGAAGTTTTAAGTGTAGAACAGGGACTGGTAGAGCTACCTCCTGAAGTAGCAACTCTCCTCAACAAGTTCCAGGACGTATTTCCAGAGGAGATACCAGCAGGCTTGCCTCCTTTACGTGGCATAGAACACCAGATTGATCTAGTGCCCGGAGCAGCCCTGCCCAACCGGCCAGCCTACCGGATGAGTCCAGAAGAGTCCAAGGAGCTTGAGAAGCAAGTCAAGGAACTCCTGGAGAAAGGATATGTTCGAGAGAGCCTCAGTCCATGCGCCGTACCAGTGCTACTAGTGCCCAAGAAGGATGGGACTTGGTGCATGTGCGTGGACTGCCGAGCAATCAACAACATCACAGTCAAGTACAGGCATCCAATACCACGACTGGATGACATGCTAGATGAGCTGAGTGGAGCCACGGTCTTTTCCAAGATAGACCTCAAAAGTGGATATCACCAGGTAAGAATGAAGGAAGGTGATGAGTGGAAGACTGCTTTCAAGACAAAGCAAGGACTCTACGAGTGGACAGTCATGCCATTCGGCTTGACTAATGCCCCAAGCACCTTCATGCGCCTTATGAACCAAGTTCTTAGGGCGTACATCAGTAAGTTTGTGGTAGTTTACTTTGATGATATACTAGTTTATAGTAAGTGCCTACGGGAACACCTCACACATCTTGAGATGGTACTTAAAACCCTTCGACAAGAAGAGCTTTATGCCAATCTCAAGAAGTGCACCTTTTGTACTGATAAACTTGTCTTTTAGGTTTTGTTGTAAGTTCACAGGGCCTACAGGTTGATGAAGAGAAGATTCGAGCCATACAAGAATGGCCAACACCAGGAAACATCAGCCAAGTAAGGAGCTTCCACGGACTGGCCAGCTTCTATAGGAGATTCGTGCCCAACTTCAGCAGTATTGCTTCACTGATGGCAGTAGTGAAGAAGAACGTGGGATTCAGCTGGGGAGAAGCTCAGGAGAAGGCATTCAAGGCCTTGAAGGACAGCCTTACACATGCACCAGTGCTAGTCCTGCCCGACTTCAACAAGACGTTTGAAGTGGAGTGTGATGCCTCTGGAATAGGCATAGGAGCAGTGCTAACCCAAGGAGGGAGACCAGTGGCATACTTCAGTGAGAAGCTAGGTGGTGCCTCACTGAACTACCCCACTTATGACAAGGAGCTTTATGCCCTTGTCCGAGCATTGGAGACTTGGCAGCATTACTTGCTGTCCAAGGAGTTTGTGATCCACACTGATCACGAGACTCTCAAACACCTCAGAGGGCAAACCAATCTCAAGAGGAGACATGCCAGGTGGATGGAGTTCATAGAGACCTTCCATACATCATCAAGTACAAGAAGGGCAAAGATAATGTGGTAGCCGATGCACTATCAAGGAGGTTTGCCTTGATATCAATCATGGAGGCAAAGGTCCTAGGATTCGAGCACATCAAGGATCTATACAAGGATGATCCTGACCTTGCTGAGAGCTACAAGGAGTGTAGCACAGGGAGTCATGGAAAATTCTACATCCATGAGGGATTCTTGTTCCGAGAAAGAAGGCTGTGCATACCACAAGGATCACTAAGGGAGCTTATCATCCGAGAAGCTCATGGAGGAGGACTCATGGGCCACTTTGGTGTCGACAAGACTCTAGCAGTGGTCAAGGAGCACTTCTACTGGCCACACATCAAGAGGACAGTAGAAGCTCATTGTGCAAGATGCATCACTTGCAAGAAGGCAAAGTCCCGAGTGCAACCTCACGGGTTGTATCTCCGACTGCCCATACCCACACATCCATGGGTGGACATCTCAATGGACTTTGTTCTAGGTCTGCCCAAGATCAACCACAAAGATGCAATCTTTGTAGTGGTGGACAGATTCTCCAAGATGGCACACTTCATTCCATGTGCCAATGTCAATGATGCCACACAAACAGCTGAGCTGTTCTTCAGGGAGATAGTACGGCTTCATGGAGTGCCAAGGACCATCGTATCAAACAGGGACACCAAGTTCCTCAGCCATTTCTGGAGGACCCTTTGGAGAAAGCTAGGCACGAAGCTACTCTTCCCAACCACTTGCCATCCTCAAACCGATGGCCAAACTGAAGTTGTAAACAGGACCCTATCAACTCTTCTCAGAACAACACTAGGGAAGAACCTAAAGACTTGGGTGGAGTGCCTGCCATTCATAGAGTTCGGTTACAACCGAGCCGTGCACTCAGCAACCAAGAAGTCACCATTTGAAGTAGTATATGGCTTCAACCCTCTCACCCCATTGGAGCAAACACCACTGCCACCAGCTGAGATGACAAACCTCAACGGAGCATCCAAGGCAGAGTTCATAAGGAAGTTACACCAGAAGGTTGCAGAAAACTTGGAGAAGAGGACCGGACAGTACGTGACTCATGCCAACAAGGGAAAAAAGGAGGTGATCTTTCAACCAGGCGATTGGGTGTGGCTACACCTACGGTAGGAGAGGTTCCCAAACCTAAGGAGTTCCAAGCTAGCACCAAGAGGAGATGGACCATTCAGAGTGCTCGACAGGATCAACAACAACGCCTACCGGATCGAGCTGCCAGGTGATTTTAATGTTTCCAATACGTTCAATGTTACTGACTTAGCCCCTTTCCATGCAGATGAACCAGTTTTGAGGACAAAACCTACTGAAGAGGGAGGGAATGATGAGGACATCAGGTCGTACATCCAACCAGGAGACCAGACTGGCCGACCAGGAAGCTTGCCCGAGACAGCAGGACCATCTGGCACGTCTGCCGGACCGGGCAGTACCGCCGGACCCTCGACCTATAGGACCAGACCGGTCAGCATCGCCAGCGGAGAGGCCCAAGCTTCCGGCACACTTGGTGGGGATGTGGATGACACCACCGGTCCCTCTGGTGATGCCGCCAACTCCGGGATCAACTTGGCGGTCCTGAAGGCATCCCGGCCAGTACCGCGCACAATCCAGCCGGTACAGCCGATCCAGCCGAGTACACACGCATTTCCACTTCCACACAAGAGGACTCGGACCAAATGAGCTACCAGCTCCAGGACATGCACCTAGAAGAAGTATCTACACCAGTGGTACCTCAAGGAGCAATGACAAGAAGCAGATCAAGGGCACTCTTCCACAAATTCAGCTTATGGGTCGACAAGCTCCTAGAGGAAGATCAGCTAAGGACAATGGGCCAGAAGAGCAAAGTAGAGTCCAAAGGCTTCTCAACAACACAAGGAACAACATAGACTTGGGCTTTAGTGGCAAGAGAGGTCAGGCCCCAAAGATTTTTAACCCTACTCCAAGTCGAAGACTAGGAGCAAGGCGCGTGCATGCCACAAGGACGGCCACCTTCCATTTCTTGGCCGTGAGGTAAGTTAAGGTAAGTTTCAATTCAAATATATGCCTCTTTCTGTTTTGCAGGGTAGGATCTAGATGCTTTACATTTTTGAGTCAAGAACATTTTAGGAATAGGTCCTTTTTCGGTTATACACTTTTGTATCTTTTCCTTTTGTGCACTTTTGTAAACTTTCCTTTTCTTTGTTTGAGTCGACCCTAGAAGGTCAAGCTGTCGAGCATATTAATAAGGCTCCTTCCAGCATTGTAGTTCGACAACCTTTTTTGATTATTAATAAAGTAGAACTTTTTCCCTACAAGTTTTCTCTCTAAGAATCTTGTGCGCTTAGAACCTAGTTGAGACCAGCCCTCCTAGCTCTAATTTTGTGATTTATCACGAGGTTCATCACCCCTCGTGCGGTTCCCTTCACCCTTCCATCGTTTACCAACCAGAAAACCCTTATCTTGAAGCCTAAGGTTGAGTTTCTCAACTAATCTTCTACAAACAGCCCACGCGCATACATCCTTGAATCAAGGCATGTATCATTGGCACTCCATGAAGCCGTACTATATCCCTGAAGAACAGCTCAGCTGTTTGCGTGGCATCATTGACATTGGCACACGGGATGAAGTGTGCCATCTTGGAGAATCTGTCCACCACTACAAAGATTGCATCCTTGTGGTTGATCTTGGGCAGGCCTAGAACGAAGTCCATTGAGATGTCCACCCATGGATGTGTAGGTATGGGCAGTGGGAGATACAACCCGTGAGGTTGCGCTCGGGACTTTGCCTTCTTGCAAGGGTGATGCATCTTGCACAATGAGCTTCTACTGTCCTCTTGATGTGTGGCCAGTAGAAGTGCTCCTTGACCACTGCTAGAGCCTTGTCGACACCAAAGTGGCCCATGAGTCCTCCTCCATGAGCTTCTCGGATGATAAGCTCCCACAAGGATCCTTGTGGTATGCACAGCCTTCTCTCTCGGAACAAGAATCCCTCATGGATGTAAAACTTGCCATGACTCCCTGTGCCACACTCCTTGTAGCTCTCAGCAAAGTCAGGATCACCCTTGTATAGATCCTTGATGTGCTCGAATCCTAGGACCTTTGCCTCCATGGTTGATATCAAGGCAAACTTCCTTGATAGTGCATCGGCTACCACATTGTCTTTGCCCTTCTTGTATTTGATGACATACGGGAAGGTCTCTATGAACTCCACCCACCTGGCATGTCTCCTCTTGAGATTGGTTTGCCCTCTGAGGTATTTGAGAGTCTCATGATCAGTGTTGATCACAAACTCCTTGGACAGCAAGTAATGCTGCCAAGTCTCCAATGCTCGGACAAGGGCATAAAGCTCCTTGTCATAAGTGGGGTAGTTCAGAGAAGCACCACCTAGCTTCTCACTGAAGTATGCCACTGGTCTCCCTCCTTTGGTTAGCACTGCTCCTATGCCTATTCCAGAGGCATCACACTCCACTTCAAACGTCTTGTTGAAGTCGGGCAGGACTAGCACTGGTGCATGTGTAAGGCTGTTCTTCAAGGCCTAGAATGCCTTCTCCTGAGCTTCCCCCCAGCTGAATCCCATGTTCTTCTTCACTACTGCCGTCAATGGTGAGGCAATACTGCTGAAGTTGGGCACGAATCTCCTATAGAAGCTGGCCAGTCCGTGGAAGCTGGCCAGTCCGTGGAAGCTCCTTACTTGGCTGATGTTACCTGGTGTTGGCCATTCTTGTATGGCTCGAATCTTCTCTTCATCAACCTGTAGGCCCTGTGAACTTACAACAAAACCTAAAAAGACAAGCTTATCACTACAAAAGGTGCACTTCTTGAGATTGGCATAAAGCTTTTCTTGTCGAAGGGTTTTAAGTACCATCTCAAGATGTGTGAGGTGTTCCTGTAGGCACTTACTATAAACTAATATATCATCAATGTAAACCACTACAAACTTACTGATGTACGCCCTAAGAACTTGGTTCATAAGGCGCATGAAGGTGCTTGGGGCATTAGTGATGAGGACATCAGGTCGTACATCCAGCCAGGTGACCAGACTGGCCGACCAGGAAGCTTGCCCGAGACAGCAGGACCATCTGGCGCGCCTGCCGGACCAGACAGTACCGCCGGACCTTCGACCTATAGGACCAGACCGGTCAACATCGCCGGCGGAGAGGCCCAAGCTTCCGGCACACTTGGTGGGGACGTGAATGACACCGCCGGTCACCCTGATGACACCGCCGACTCCGGGATCAACTTGGCCGGTCCTGAAGTCATTCCGGCCAGTACCGCGCACAATCCAGCCGGTACAGGCCATCCAGCCAAGTACACGCACACTTCCACTTCTACACAAGAGGACTCGGACCAAATGAGCTACCAGCTCCAGGACATGCACTTAGAGGAAGTATCTACACCAGTGGTACCTCCAGGAGCAATGAAAAGAAGCAGATCAAGAGCACTCTTCCACAAATTCAGCTTATGGGTCGACAAGCTTCTAGAGGAAGAGCAGCTAAGGACAATGGGCCAGAAGAGCAAATTAGAGTCCAAAGGCTTCTCAACAACACAAGGAACATCAGAGACTTGGGCTTTAGTGGCAAGAGCGGTCAGGGCCCAAAGATATTTAACCCTACTCCAAGTCCAAGACTAGGAGCAAGGCGCGTGCATGCCACAAGGACGGCCACCTTCCATTTCTTGGCCGTGAGGTGAGTTAAGGTAAGTTTACATTCGAATATATGCCTCTTTCTGTTTTTCAGGGTAGGATCTAGTTGCTTTACATTTTTGAGTCAAGAACATTTTAGGAATAGGTCCTTTTTCGGTTATACACTTTTGTATTTTTTCCTTTTGTGCACTTTTGTAAACTTTCCTTTTTCTTATTTGAGTCGACCCTAGTAGGTCAAGCTGTCGAGCATATTAATAAGGCTCCTTCCAGCATTGTAGTTCGACAACCTTTTTGCTAATTAATAAAGATCGAATTTTCTTTACAAGTTTTCTCTCTAAGAATCTTGTGCGCTTAGAACCTAGTCGAGACCAGCCCTCCTAGCTCTAAGTTTGTTATTTATCACGAGGTTCATCACCCCTCGTGTGGTTCACTTCAACCTTCCATCGTTTACCAACCAGAAATCCCCTATCCAGAAGCCTAAGGTTGAGTTTCTCACCTAATCTTCTACAAACAGCCCACGCGCATCCAAGCCTTGAATCGAGGCTTGTATCATTTTGGTATCAGAGCTTAAAGCTCCTAAACCAGGTTGTTTCTATCCTTTTGCTTGTCTTATTTCTAGTTCTTGCATTAGTTTAAGTCGCATTCAAGAAAAATAAAAAAAAACAACATCAAACTCCAAACCGAGTGCATCTAGCCTCCTACGTGTATCACTAGGGTTTAGGTTCACTTTTGCATTATCATTCACGTTTTCCTTTTTGTTTAAGTCATATTTCCTTTAGTTTTAATTTTAATTAAAAAGAAAAGAAAAAAAAATAGAAAAGATACTAAAAGAATTCGAATTGGACAGCTAGCACAAGTTGTCTAGGAAGTTTCCTTTTTCTCTTGTAGTCGAATTTCCTTTCTTTAGAATTTTTCCTTTTTGCATTTTTTCAAACCACATATAAAAAGAAAACTCTCCTAATAATTTAGGAGCACCCTAATTGTCTTCTTTCTTTGTAGCACACATGGGAGAAGAGAATAGAGACGCAGCTGAAGCCATGATGGCATGTTCACCACACTCCAAACACAACTCGCATTCATAGGCGAGAGGTTGGAGCGCGTGGAGAGACCAGTAAGATTTCAGGCCATAAGGCACGTGAGAGCTGAGCCAGATCGTCCTGAGGGTCCTGAGTACCTTAGGACACGGCACGAACAGGAGGAACCCCAGCCAGATGGAGATGAGGACACGCAACCTCATAACTATCACCATAGGCCGAGAGGACCTCCACGGCAACCAGAGGCAGAAGATGATAGCTTTGAGCCATATGGTCTTTACCAGAGACCAAGAATGCCTCCTAGACGTCATGAGGATGGAAATGAACACACCTATAACCGGGTAATTCATCCTGATGTTAAACTAACTCCTCCAACTTTTGCAGGAAAAGTAGACCCCGAGGCTTACCTAGATTGGGAGAAGCGAATGGATCATATCTTTGATCACTACAACCAACCAGGACCTAGGAGAGTCTCAATGGCAGTAGCACAACTCACGGACAATGCCCTCATCTGGTGGGATCGTGAGGTATCTGACAGAAGGAGGAAGAGAATGAGACCCGTAGACTCATGGGTCGACATGAAAGACCTCATGCGACAAAGGTATGTTCCACCTTACTTTCATAGGGATTTGCAACGACGTTTTCGTACTCTTAAGCAGGGTACCAGATCAGTAGAGGAGTACTATGAAGAGTTCGAGAGGTTAAGGAACAGATTGGAGCTCAATGATGATGAAGAAGCATTGATGGCACAATTCTTGGATGGACTCCAAGAAAGGATCAGCTGCAAGGTGGAAAGGCAAATCTACAACGACTTCAAGGACTTGTTCCACCTATCTGTGCAAGCTGAACAGCACATCAAACGTAAGAGCCAAGACATCCGCAGCAAGCCTAAGACACCTTGGGCACCAAGCAACATGCCTAAGACCGTAGACAAAGGCAAAAGCGTAGAGATCGAGTCAAGGTTCAAGAGCAAGCCTCCTGAACCCACACGTGACCAGAGAGAGCCTGGTAAGTCTTCTAACCCTCAAAGATCACGTGACATAACTTGTTTCAAGTGTAGGGGACGTGGACACATCTCAAGGGAGTGCCCAAACAACCGAGTCATGCTGATTACGGAGGCAGGAGAATATGAGTCCCAAGATGAAGAGGACAATGAACCAGAAGGAGAGTACGGTGACATTGAGTACCCTGATGTGGGGGAAGTGCTGGTCACTAGACGTATCCTCAGTGCAATGGTGGATCCTTCAGAGACCATCCAAAGGGAGAACATCTTCCACAGCCGTTGCACCATCAAAGGAAAGGTGTGTAACCTCATCATAGATGGTGGTTCTTGCACTAACGTTGCTAGTGCGTATATGGTTGATAAGCTAGGTCTAGAGAGGACACGGCATCCTCGACCATATAGACTGAGATGGCTCGATGACAAAGTGGAGCTCAAGATTCATGAGCAAGTCACTGTGCCATTCAGTGTGGGCAAGTACCAAGACCAGGTCGTGTGCGACGTGGTGCCCATGCAAGCTGGCCATCTTCTACTAGGAAGACCATGGCAGTTTGACAAAGAGACCAGGCATGATGGCCGAACCAATCTATACACCTTCGTGCATGACAAGAGAAAGGTCAGCCTAGCTCCTCTTACACCTGCCCAAGTACATGAGCTACAACTCCAAATGAGTAAGGAAAAGAAACTTGTCAAGTCTAACTTTCTTATTCAACCTAGTCATGTCCGGAGAGCTTTAGCCTCGAAGGACTTAATGTTACTAATGGTGTTCAAGGAAGTGTTGAGTATAGAACAGGGACAGGTAGAGCAACCTCATGAAGTAGCAACACTCCTCAACAAATTCCAGGATGTATTTCCAGAGGAGATACCAGCAGGCTTGCCTCCTTTACGTGGCATAGAACACCAGATTGATCTAGTGCCCAGAGCAGCCCTGCCCAACCGGCCAGCCTACCGGATGAGTCCAGAGGAGTCCAAGGAGCTTGAGAAGCAAGTCAAGGAGCTCCTGGAGAAAGGATATGTTCGAGAGAGCCTCAGTCCATGTGCTGTACCAGTGCTACTAGTGCCCAAGAAGGATGGGACTTGGCGCATGTGTGTGGACTGCCGAGCAATCAACAACATCACAGTCAAGTATAGGCATCCGATACCACGACTGGATGACATGCTAGATGAGCTGAGTGGAGCCACGGTCTTCTCCAAGATAGACCTCAAAAGTGGATACCACCAGGTAAGAATGAAGGAAGGTGATGAGTGGAAAACTGCTTTCAAGACAAAGCAAGGACTCTACGAGTGGACAGTCATGCCATTTGGCTTGACTAATGCCCCAAGCACCTTCATGCGCCTTATGAACCAAGTTCTTAGGGCGTACATCAGTAAGTTTGTGGTGGTTTATTTTGATGACATACTTGTTTATAGTAAGTGCCTATGGGAACACCTCACACATCTTGAGATGGTCCTTAAAACCCTTGGACAAGAAGAGCTTTATGCCAATCTCAAGAAGTGCACCTTTTGTACTGATAAGCTTGTCTTTTTAGGTTTTATTGTGAGTTCACAGGGCCTACAGGTTGATGAAGAGAAGATTCGAGCCATACAAGAATGGCCAACACCAGGAAACATCAGCCAAGTAAGGAGCTTCCACGGACTGGCCAGCTTCTATAGGAGATTCGTGCCCAACTTCAGCAGTATTGCCTCACCACTGACGGCAGTAGTGAAGAAGAACGTGGGATTCAGCTGGGGAGACGCTCAGGAGAAGGCATTCAAGGCCTTGAAGGACAGCCTTACACACGCACCAGTGCTAGTCCTTCCCGACTTCAACAAGACGTTTGAAGTGGAGTGTGATGCCTCTGGAATAGGCATAGGAGCAGTGCTAACCCAAGGAGGGAGACCAGTGGCATACTTCTGTGAGAAGCTAGGGGGTGCCTCACTGAACTACCCCACTTATGACAAGGATCTTTATGCCCTTGTCCGAGCATTGAGACTTGGCAGCATTACTTGCTGTCCAAGGAGTTTGTGATCCACACTGATCATGAGACTCTCAAACACCTGAGAGGGCAAACCAATCTTAAGAGGAGACATGCCAGGTGGATGGAGTTCATAGAGACCTTCCCGTACGTCATCAAGTACAAGTAGGGCAAAGACAATGTGGTAGCCGATGCACTATCAAGGAGGTTCGCCTTGATATCCACCATGGAGGCAAAGGTCCTAGGATTCGAGCACATCAAGGACCTATACAAGGATGATCCTGACCTTGCTGAGAGCTACAAGGAGTGTAGCACAGGGAGTCATGGCAAATTTACATCCATGAGGATTCTTGTTCCGAGAAAGAAGGCTGTGCATACCACAAGGGATCACTAAGGAGCTTATCATCCGAGAAGCTCACGGAGGAGGACTCATGGGCCACTTTGGTGTCGACAAGACTCTAGCAGTGGTCAAGGAGCACTTCTACTGGCCACACATCAAGAGGACAGTAGAAGCACATTGTGCAAGATGCATTACTTGCAAGAAGGCAAAGTCCCGAGTGCAACCTCACGGGTTGTATCTCCCATTGCCCATACCAACACATCCATGGGTGGACATCTCGATGGATTTTGTTCTAGGTCGGCCCAAGATCAACCACAAAGATGCAATCTTTGTAGTGGTGGACAGATTCTCCAAGATGGCACATTTCATCCCATGTGCCAATGTCAATGATGCCACGCAAACAGCTGAGCTGTTCTTCAGGGAGATAGTACGGCTTCATGGAGTGCCAAGGACCATCGTATCAAACAGGGACACCAAGTTCCTCAGCCATTTCTGGAGGACCCTTTGGAGAAAGCTAGGCACGAAGCTACTCTTCCCAACCACTTGCCATCCTCAAACCGATGGCCAAACTGAAGTTGTAAACAGGACCCTATCAACTCTTCTCAGAACAACACTAGGGAAGAACCTAAAGACTTGGGTGGAGTGCCTGCCATTCATTGAGTTTGCCTACAACCGAGCCGTGCACTCAGCAACCAAGAAGACCCCATTTGAAGTGGTATACGGTTTCAACCCTCTCATCCCATTGGAGCAAACACCACTGCCACCAGCTGAGATGACCAACCTCAACGGAGCATCTAAAGCAGAGTTCATAAGGAGGTTACACCAGAAGGTAGCAGAGAACTTGGAGAAGAGGACCGGACAGTACGTGACTCATGCCAACAAAGGAAGAAAGGAGGTGATCTTTCAACCAGGCGATTGGGTGTGGCTACACCTACGGCAGGAGAGGTTCCCAAACCTAAGGAGTTCCAAGCTAGCACCAAGAGGAGATGGACCATTCAGAGTGCTCGAGAGGATCAACAACAACGCCTACCGGATCGAGCTGCCAGGTGAGTTTAATGTGTCCAATACGTTCAATGTTACTGACATGGCCCCTTTCCATGCAGATGATCCAGTTTTGAGGACAAAACCTACTGAAGAGGGAGGGAATGATGAGGACATCAGGTCGTACATCCAGCCGGGTGACCAGACTGGCCGACCAGCAAGCTTGCCCGAGACAGCAGGACCATCTGGCGCGCCTGCCGGACCAGACAGTACCGCCAGACCTTTGACCTATAGGACCAGACCGGTCAACATCGCCGGTGGAGAGGCCCAAGCTTCCGGCACACTTGGTGGGGACGTGAATGACACCGCCGGTCCCCCTGATGACACCGCCGACTCCGGGATCAACTTGGCCGGTCCTGAAGTCATTCCGGCCAGTACCGCGCACAATCCAGCCGGTACAGGCCATCCAGCCGAGTACACGCACACTTCCACTTCTACACAAGAGGACTCGGACCAAATGAGCTACCAGCTCCAGGACATGCACTTAGAGGAAGTATCTACACCAGTGGTACCTCCAGGAGCAATGACAAGAAGCAGATCAAGAGCACTCTTCCACAAATTCAGCTTATGGGTCGACAAGCTTCTAGAGGAAGAGCAGCTAAGGACAATGGGCCAGAAGAGCAAATTAGAGTCCAAAGGCTTCTCAACAACACAGGGAACATCAGAGACTTGGGCTTTAGTGGCAAGAGAGGTCAGGGCCCAAAGATATTTAACCCTACTCCAAGTCGAAGACTAGGAGCAAGGCGCGTGCATGCCACAAGGACGGCCACCTTCCATTTCTTGGCCGTGAGGTGAGTTAAGGTAAGTTTACATTCGAATATATGCCTCTTTAAGGTAAGATCAACCACAAAGATGCAATCTTTGCAGGGTAGGATCTAGTTGCTTTACATTTTTGAGTCAAGAATATTTTAGGAATAGGTCCTTTTTCGGTTATACACTTTTGTATTTTTTCCTTTTGTGCACTTATGTAAACTTTCCTTTTTCTTATTTGAGTCGACCCTAGTAGGTCAAGCTGTCGAGCATATTAATTAGGCTCCTTCCAGCATTGTAGTTCGACAACCTTTTTGCTAATTAATAAAGATCGAATTTTCTTTACAAGTTTTCTCTCTAAGAATCTTGTGCGCTTAGAACCTAGTCGAGACCAGCCCTCCTAGCTCTAAGTTTGTTATTTATCACGAGGTTCATCACCCCTCGTGTGGTTCACTTCAACCTTCCATCGTTTACCAACCAGAAATCCCCTATCCAGAAGCCTAAGGTTGAGTTTCTCACCTAATCTTCTACAAACAGCCCACGCGCATCCAAGCCTTGAATCGAGGCTTGTATCAATTAGTCAAGCCGAATGGCATGACTATCCACTCGTATAGCCCTTGCTTTGTCTTGAAAGCTGTCTTCCATTCATCACCTTCCTTCATCCTGACCTGGTGGTATCCACTCTTGAGGTCTATCTTGGAGAAGACCGTGGCTCCACTTAGCTCATCTAGCATGTCATCCAGCCGTGGTATTGGATGCCGGTACTTGACAGTGATGTTGTTGATTGCTCGGCAGTCCACGCACATTCGCCAAGTCCCATTCTTCTCGGGCACTAGTAGCACTGGTACGGCACATGGACTGAGGCTCTCCCGAACATATCCTTTCTCCAGGAGCTCCTTGACTTGCTTCTCAAGCTCCTTGGACTCCTCTGTACTCATCTGGTAGGCTGGCCGGTTGGGCAGGACTGCTCCGGGCACTAGATCGATCTGGTGTTCTATGCCACGTAAAGGAGGCAAGCCTGCTCGTATCTCCTCTAGAAACACATCCTGGAACTTGTTGAGGAGAGTTGCTACTTCAGGAGGTAGCTCTACCTGTTCTTTTTCTACATTCAACACTTCTTTGAAAACCATTAGTAGCATTAGATCCTTCGAGGCTTAAGCTCTCTGGACATGACTCGGTTGAATAAGAAAGTTAGATTTAATGAGCTTCTTTTCCTTACTCATTTGCTGTTGAAGCTCACGTACCTGGGCAGGTGTAAGAGGAGCTAGGCTGACCTTCCTCTTGTCATGCACGAAAGTGTAGAGATTGGTTCGGCCATCATGCCTGGTCTCCTTGTCAAACTGCCATGGTCTTCCTAATAGAAGATGGCCAGCTTGCATGGGCACCACGTCGCACACGACTTGGTCTTGGTACTTGCCCACACTGAATGGCACAGTGACTTGCTCATGAATCTTGAGCTCCACTTTCTCATCGAGCCATCTCAGTCTATATGGTCGAGGATGCCTTGTCTTCTCTAGACCTAGCTTATCAACCATATATGCATTAGCAACGTTAGTGCAAGAACCACCATCTATGATGAGTTTACATACCTTGCCCTTGATGGTGCAACGGCTGTGGAAGATGTTCTCCCTTTGGATGGTCTCTGAAGGATCCACCATTGCACTGAGGATGCGTCTAGTGACCAGCACTTCCCCCACATCATGGTACTCAATGTCACCATATGCCTCTTCTGGTTCATAGTCCTCTTCATCTTTCGACTCATATTCTCCAGCCTCCGTAATCAGCATGACCCGGTTGTTTGGGCACTCCCTTGATATGTGTCCACGACCCCTACACTTGAAACAAGTGATGTCACGTGATCTTTGAGGGTTAGAAGACTTTCTAGGCTCTCTCTGGTCACGGGTGGGTTCAGGAGGCTTGCTCTTGAACCTTGACTCGATCTCTATGCTCTTGCCTTTGTCTACGGGCTTGGGAATGTTACTTGGTGCCCAAGGTGTCTTAGGCTTGCTGCGGATGTCTTGGCTCTTACGTTTGATGTGCTGCTCAGCCTGGACAGATAGGTGGAACAAGTCCTTGAAGTCATTGTAGATTTGCCTTTCCACCTTGCGGCTGATCCTTTCTTGGAGTACATCCAAGAATTGTGCCATCAATGCTTCTTCATCATCATTGAGCTCCAATCTGTTCCTTAGCTTCTCGAACTCTTCATAGTACTCCTCTACTGATCTGGTACCCTGCTTAAGAGTACGAAAACGACATTGCAAGTCCCTATGAAAGTAAGGTGGAACAAACCTTTGTCGCATGACATCTTTCATGTCGACCCATGAGTTTATGGGCCTCATTCTTTTCCACCTTCTGTCAGATACCTCACGATCCCACCAGATGAGGGCATTGTCCGTGAGTTGTGCTACTGCCATTGAGACTCTCCTAGGCCTTGGTTGGTTGTAATGATCAAAAATATGATCCATTCTTCTCTCCCAATCTAGGTAAGCCTCGGGGTCTACTTTTCCTGCAAAACTTGGAGGAGTTAGCTTAACATCAGGATGAGTTACCCGGTTGTAGGCGTGTTCATCTCCATCCTCATGATGTCTAGGAGGCATCCTTGGTCTTTGGTGAAGACCATATGGCTCGAAGCCATCATCTTCTACCTCTGGTTGCCGTGGAGGTCCTCTCGGCCTATGGTGATAGTTATGAGGTTGTGTGTCCTCATCTCCATCTGGCTGGGGCTCCTCCTGTTCGTGCCGTGTTCTAAGGTGCTCAGGACCCTCAGGACGGTCTTGCTCAGCTCTCACGTGCCTTATGGCCCGTAATCTCACAGGCCTCTCCACGCGCTCCAATCTCTCGCCTATGGATGCGAGTTGCGTTTGGAGGGTGGTGAACATGGCCATCATGGCTTCGGTTGCTTCTCTATTTTCTTCTGCCATTGTGTGCTACAAAGAAAGAAGACAAGTTATGATACTCCTAAATTATTAGGAGGGTTTTCTTTTTATAAGGATTCAAAAAAATGCAAAAAGGAAAGTTCTAAGGAATGGAAAATTTGAAAATATGGAGATTTGAATAAAAGGAAATTTTCTTGACAACTATTGCTAGCTGTCCGATTCGAAATCTTTTGGTATTTTTCCTATTTTCTTTTCTTTTTTTTTTTCTTTTCTTTTTTTTTTCTTTTCTTTTTTAATTTAACTTAAAAATAATAGAAATATGATTCTAATAAAAAGTAAAGTTGAATATAGCAATGCAAGAATGATTCTAGAACCTAGTGATGCACGTAGGAACTAGATGCACTTGGTATGAACTTAGATGTTTTTTTTTTGATTTTCTGGAATGAAACTTAAACTAATGCAAGAACAAGAAACAAGACAAGCTAAAGGATAGAAATAACCTGGTTTAGGAGCTTTAAGCTCTGATACCAAAATGATACAAGCCTCGATTCAAGGCTTATATGCGCGTGGGCTGTTTGGAGAAGGTTAGGTGAGAAACTCGACCTTAGACTTCTTGGATAGGGGTTTTTGGGTTGGTATTCGATGAAAAGGTGAAGTGAACCACACGAGGGGTGATGAACCTCGTGATAAATCACAAACTTAGAGCTAGGAGGGCTGGTATCAACTAGATTCTAAGCACACAAGATTCTTGAGAGAAAACTTGTTGGGGAAAAAGTTCTATCTTTATTAATATCAAAAAGGTTGTTGAACTACAATGCTGGAAGGAGCCTTATTAATATGCTCGACAGCTTGACCTTCTAGGGTCGACTCAAATAAGAAAAGGAAAATTTACAAAAGTGCACAAAAAGAAAAGATACAAAAGTGTATAATCGAAAAAGGACCTATTCCTAAAATGTCTTTGACTCAATAAATGTACATATTCTAGATCCTACCCTGCAAAACAGAAAGAGGCAAATATTCTTATTGAAAACTTACCTTACTTACCTCACGGCCAGGAATTGGAAGGTGGCCGTCCTTGTGGCATGCACGCGCCTTGCTCCTAGTCTTCGACTTGGAGTAGGGTTAGGAATCTTTGGGCCCTGACCTCTTTTGCCACTAAAGCCCAAGTCTCTGATGTTCCTTGTGTTGTTGAGAAGCCTTTGGACTCTTCCTTGCACTTCTGGCCCATTGTCCTTAGTCGATCTTCCTCTAGGAGCTTGTCGACCCATAAGCTGAATTTGTGGAAGAGTGCCCTTGATCTGCTTCTTGTCATTGCTCCTTGAGGTACCACTGGTGTAGAGACTTCCTCTAGGTGCATGTCCTGGAGCTGGTAGCTCATCTTGTCCGAGTCTTCTTGTGTAGAAGTGGAAATGCGCGTGTACTTGGCTGGATCGGCTATACCGGCTGGATTGTGCGAGGTACTGGCCGGAATGCTTTCAGGACCGGCCAAGTTGATCCCGGAGTCGGTGGCATCACCAAGGGGACCGGCGGTGTCATCCACGTCGCCACCAAGTGCGCCGGAAGCTTGGGTCTCTCTGCCGGCAATGCTGACCGGTCTGGTCCTATTGGTCGAGGGTCCGGTGGTACTGCTTGGTCCGGCAAACGTGCCAAATGGCCCGGCTGTCTCGGGTAAGCTTCCTGGTCGGCCAGTCTGGTCTCCTGGCTGGATGTACGACCTGATGTCCTCATCAAAGATTGACTCTCAATCAGCATGGGGTGGTGTAGATCAACACCTTATGTTTGTGACAATTAACACCATGGTTTGGTTGACACCATCTCGACCCTAGAACGTTGATGCTCGACTCCATTTTCCCTCGTGGGTATGGTGATTGACACCTAAGCTGATGTTGGTCGACACCATGACTGGAGAGCAAATACTTGTGTCAATAATGTAAATGTTTTACTTAGGAAAATTTTCATTGATCGGGACTTCTGCTTCGATCCTAATCATTGAAAGATGGTATGCTTCGCTGTTCTCATCTCCTTTCTTATCCTTTACATCGATATCACACTCTTGTATCAAAAGAATACAATGCAATAGACGAGGTCTTGCATCCTTTTTCTACATCAGATATTTCAAAGCAGAGTGATCCGTATACACCACAACCTTTGAACCAACCAAATACAACTGAAACTTCTGAAAAGCAAACACTATTGTGAGCATTACGTTTTCTATCGTAGCATAGTGTTTTGTTCATGTCTTTCAGGCATAATAGATGGCATGAACTTTCTTGTCCTTTCTTTGATCCAAACTGCTCTAATTGTGAAATCATTGGCATCACAAATCACCTGAAAAGGTAAATCCCATTCTGGTGGTTTCACAATTGGAGAAGTCACCAAATGCTTGCTTAATCTTTTCAAAAGCAAAAAGACAGTCAAATGTATAGACAAATTTTACGTCATTGCATAAAAGGGATCTGAGTGGGCAGACTATTTTGCTGAAATATTTGATGAATAAGCCAGCATGACCAAGGAAACTATAAATCTCTTTCACTAAAGTCGGCGGCTGCAAACTCGTCATAACATCGAGCTTAGCCTTGTGAACTTCAATTCCTACCTCAGAAACTCTGTTCCCAATAACTATGATATCCTTGACCATAAAGTGATATTTTTCCCAATTCAAAACCAAATATTTCTCTTCACACCTCTCAAGTACCTTGCACAAGTTGTCTAGATAATCTTTGAAAGATGATCCATACACTGAAAAGTATTACAAAAACACCTCCGTGATGTCTTCTATCATGTTGGTGAAGATAACCATCATGCACCTCGGGATGGTCGCTTGAGCGTTACATAGTCCAAATGGCATTATGTGGTATGTGAAAGTGATGTAGACACATGTAAATGTTGTCTTCTCTTGGTCTTACGGATGTACGGATCAATTGGCATGCGATCGTGGGTTCATATCGATCTTTTCTGATAGAAAACCCTTTTGTCTATTCACTAACTCTACGGTTTGAGCGATCTGAGTATCCCGCTTCTTTACATGGGTATTGAGAGCGTCCAGCGTTCCATCAGATCCGTATACATGGCATCCATCTAACCATTGAAATCAATTGTCATTTTTTGGTGATCCTCAAGAAGTCTCTCAAACATACACTGAATTTTGCGACCAATCATTGGTGACTACGTTTGCGACTGTTTTCAATAACAAATTTTGTCACTACTTTGCGGCTACGTATGTGGTTGCAAAACCCGTAGTCACAAATCAATCACAAAAAATTATGATTGATTTGCGACTATAGTGGTTCATGTGGTCGCAAATCAGTCACAAACTTTAGTGACTGATTTGCGACTACATATTATACTTAGTCGCAAATAAGTCATAAATAATTGCAACTGATTTGCGACTGATTATAAAATATTCGAAAAAAAAATATGTAGTCACAAATTGGTCCCAAAAAATTGAGACTGATTTGGGACTGATTTGCGACTACGACGGAATTAGATTTAAAAAATAATAATTAATTAAAATATTTTGAAATTAAAATTAAAAATTATTATTTTTTAATAATAATTTTTAATTTTAATTTCAAAATATTTTAATTAATTGTTATTTTTAGAAAACATTAATTATTACTAATATTATTCATTAATTAATAATAAATATAATATTTAATATTAAATATAAAATATTTTGTTTAAATTCATTATTTTATAGATCGTATTCCACGACCTCTCATCAAACTACCCCTACTTGCCATTTGTGTGTTTGTGGTTTTTTGGATTGAGAGAGATTTTATAATGTTTAGAGAGGTTTTAGAAAGTAGGAATGTTTGAATTGTAAAAAATGAGGGAGAACCATCACGTATTTATAGAATATTTTTGCAACCACGTATCTGGTCGCAAATCAGTGACAACTTCGAAATTAATAACGTTGTCGCAAATCAGTCGCAAATTTGTGACTGATTTGCGACCACCAAATAATTTGATGGGAATCGAAAACTTTCAAACTCCGGGCAAATTAATTCATTGTCGCAAATCAATGGCAAATTTACCACTGATTTACAACCACGGTTAATTTATTCAAAAAAACAACATGTGGTAGCAAATCAATGGCAAATTTGCCACTCATTTACGATGAAGGTTAATTTATTGGAAAAAAATATTGTTATCTCAAATCAGTGGCAAATTTGCCACAGTTTCCGACCACGGTTAATTTATTCAAAAAAAAAACTTGTGATCGCAAATTAGTGGTAAATTTGCCACTGATTTGTGACCACGGTTAATTTATTCGGAAAAAAACATTGTTGTCTCAAATCGGTGGCAAATTTGCCACCGATTTACGACCACGGTTAAATTTCTTCAAAAAAAGACATGTGGTTGCAAATCAGTGGCAAATTTGATTTGCCACTGATTTGCGACTACGGTTAATTTATTCAAAAAAAAATTATGTGGTCGCAAATCAGTGGCAAATTTTCCATTGATTTGCAACCACGGTTAATTTATTCGAGAAAAAAACATGTGGTCGCAATTCAGTGGCAAATTTTGTATTGATTTGCGATCACGTTTAATTTATTCAAAAAAAACATGTGGTCACAAAGCAGTGGCAAATTTGCCACTGATTTGCGACCACGGTTAATTTATTCGAAAAAAACAATGTGGTCGCAAATCAATGACAAATTTGCTACTTATTTGTGACCACAAGTAATAATTGTGACCACAAGTAATAATTGTGACTGATTTTGTACCACATTCTCAATGCAATGACAAAGTGGTGGCAAATTAGTCACAAATAATACTCTAAACCCTAAATTTTTTGATTTTGGTAAATAAATTGAATTATATAAGATTGATAACTTGATTATAAGTTGTAGAAACTTCAATTACTAAGAAAATAACAACATTTACCAAATTTACCAAAATACAAATCATTTACCTAAAACACTTGACACATTTACTTAACCTTATATGTCTTATATACATTTCAAATGTTGTCTAAAATTTAAATGAATACAAATATGATTTTGTACATATGTGATCACTTATAATGGTTAGTACTTACATAAAAATGCAAATAGAAGTTGTAAATGTGGAAAATACTTAGGGAAAATATGAATTTACCCTATGTGATCGCAAATCAGTCAATATTTTACGACTGATTTGTGATTGTAGTTCAAATTTTGATCTTGTGGTCGTAAATAAGTGGCAAATTTGCCACTGATTTGCGACCACAAGTAATAGTTGTGACTAATTTGGCACCACAATCTTAATGCAGTGGCAAAGTGGTGGCAAATCAGTCACAAATAATACCCTAAATCCTAAATTTTATGATTTTAGTAAACAAATTAAGTTATGTAAGATTGATAACTTGATTATAAGTTGTACAAATTTCAATTAATAAGAAAACAACAACATTTACCAAATTTACAAATTATTTACCTAAAACACTTAACACATTTCCTTAACCTTATATTTCTTATATACATTTCAAATGTTCTCTAAAATTTAAATGAATTCAAATATGATTTTGTATATATGTGTTCAATTATAATGGTTTGTACTTACATAAAAATGCAAATAGAAGTTGTAAATGTGAAAATTACTTAGGGAAAATATGAATTTGTCCTATGTGGTCGCAAATCAGTCACTATTTTGCGACTGATTTATGTATGCAGTTCAAATTTTGATCATGTAGTCGCAAATCAATGGCAAATTTAGTCTCTTAATGGTTGTGTATTACGACCAATATGTGACTATAGGTTTTAGTCACACTTTTGCGACCACTTTGTGACTACATTTCCGTAGTCACAAATATGGTCGCAAAACGCAGTGGCATTTTGGCAGTTTTCTTGTAGTGGTCCCACCAACTAGATCCTCGACCTTCTCCATATGATCCATGAGATGTTCCTTTGAAATTCCATGAAATTGGTGTTGTCCCACAAGAGTGTAGTATTGTGGCTGAATCTAAAAGCCATGCCTCTCTAAAGCCAAAGGTCTAATCGTAGATCTGTTACCATAAAATTGATCAAGCTTAATGTGTAATTAGCAAGTGTTCTGACAACTTCATTCACTCCAAATGGGCACAGTTCCTTATTGTTATTCTCATCATGACGTTCATATTGTTCCAAAATCATATTCCCATCAACATCAAGTCTTTAACCCTACACATTGCGTTTGTTCTTCATCAAACAAAAACCCAGCCTCATCCGGAACAAGTACTATAGCATCAACCATTTCACTTGTCTTTCTTGCACTCCTGTTCGTACGCTCTAGGTTTACTAGTTTTTTATTACTGAGATTGACTAGCGTCTGATCATTGTTGCTTCAGGTTCTTTGATTAGGCATACACCTGAAACACACAAGAGTAGAGATAAAGCGTGTAAGTAAAACAAAAAAAAACTAAAAAGAAACGCATAGACGAAACAACGCCAAAATTCCTAGGAAATTATTAAGTCCCGAGCAACAGCACCAAAAACTTGATAACTCTTGTTTTACTCTAGAAAATTCTCTGCAAATGCATAGAATCGTAGTTATAGTATACAGAGTTATGGTGTCTCTAGAGGCCTATTATTGCACGAAATGTTCTAAAAACTAAATTAAGGTCACTAGAAGCCGAGAAAGAGCCCATTAATATACCTACTATGAGACAAGCTCCAAGAACAAGATCAGGAAAAAGAAACCTTAGTAAGATGTTCAACAAGTCTGTGGAGAGTATTATCACAATTATAGAAGATGGAGGATTTCAGGAAGCTAAACTTAATAAAGAAATACAAAAAAAGACTATGAACAACTCAAGACTCCAACAGCTTCTCTTCTTCCAGTTCTACAAGGCCTTAAAGATACAACCTAATTCATCATTGCTAAACAAACTGAAGAAAGCATAATAAGGAGCTACAAGAGACCAAGGAGAGTATTTAAATTTCCTATGTTTACATTAACAAGTTTATTTGCTTGTGTTTTTGCAGGAATGTGACTGTTAAGTTTAAAAGTTTTTTATTTGTCATTAGGTCCTATATCTTGTTGTTAGTTTCGCTTTATTCCTTCAATTATATTCTATTTTCAGCACTAGAAGGCACATGATGCTAGACTAGTGTATAAAGTCCCTTCTCAGCATGTAATTACTTAAGCTTTTATAAAATAAAACCTAGTTTTTCTTCCTTTGAAAGGAGCTTAAGCCTCCATCCCTCTTGTGTGAGAATAATTGAAGTTTGAGTGCTCTAGACTTATCACATACCTTCCATAATCTATGTGGTGTCTCTCGATCCACCTGTCTACCAACTCTCACTTAGATCCTCTAGAAAGTGCTCTACAACCACCTGAAAGGTCACCATCAATCTGTTCATCAATTCATCACTCCTGAGTCTGTAGAAAGGGATGTACAACCAGCTAGAGCCTCAGCAGCAGTTCACCTTGCTCGAACAAACCCTCTTGTTTCTGCATCAAATCTAGATGAAGAACTATGTTATTATGCTAACATTCTAGATCTAATCTAACAACTCATCTTTAACCTTTGAAAATCCATAAACCTAACAAAAATACTACTCAAACATGGGGATTGAAACAAACATCATAAATGAAAAAAATGCTTAATAGAAATTAATAAAAGATACAAAAGGGTTTGAATTCTTCTCTCAATGAACAAAGTATCTGAATTGTCTCCTCAAGAGCACAAGAATAAATCTCGCTATTAGTCTCCAATGAATATAACCTCCTTTTCTCTAATGGCTAAATAGAACTATTTATTGTCTAAAACACGAATTGGGGCATTCTGAAGTTTCTCAAAAAATTTGGACCAAAGATGCAATATCTGAAGTCTTGGATCGTAGGGGTGTCAATCGACACCAATATAAAATTCTGAACGGAGTTCTGCTTCATACGTTCTAGGTTTCCTCTTCATTCAATTTGACTATAAAATGCCTCGATTACTCCAAATCATCCAAACTCGTGTAAAGACCTGCAAAGACTCTAAAAGACTCCAAAAACACTAAAAAGACTCGATGAAAAAACATACATCATGGTTAAAAACTGGTAAAAACCATGATATATCAGTTGACCAAATTCTCAGTCCTATCATTTTGATAATAATGATTTTGCTTTGTTTCACCTTGTATTTTACCACCATTTTCCTTCTCTTCATGAGGATTTTAGGTCATTTATCCACCCTTTTACATTCATTCTCATATAGTATTGTATTCTATAGTTTAATACATGCATTTTACATCCTTGTATGTTTTCTTGAGTGTTTTTTTGGTACAATGCGCAAAAGGGAGATTTTGGAGCTTGGCCATAGTTGGATTATGGGTTGGAGAAGGAGATAGGCCAAGTGAGAGGGCCAAACCTACTGAAGTTCACTAGCAGATCACCCAAGCCAATCCCACGAGAGGCTCAACCATCTTGAGATCCTTCCTGCTAGATTGCAAGCGATTGGCTGGTTGGCTGATAAGCCGGGCCGATCAGCCAACGGGCTGATCGCATGAGTCCAGGCAGGTGCACAGGGTGCCCATGCAATCCAGGTGAGAGATCGGGCAACGGGCCGATCGAGTGACTCCCCCGTCTGGTGCACAAGTGAGCAAGTTATCGGGGTTAGCGATCGGCTGCCCATAGTTTGCAAATTTTTTGTTTATTCCGTTTAACCCAGCTTGTCTTGGGTTGGATCCAGCTGTTTTAGGAAACTCTATAAACTTTCCATAGGTCACAAAAGACATAGGTTTTATTCTTGGGCGATTTTTACTCTACTTCAGCTTTGGGTTTGTCTCTTACAACTTTTCATCAATTCTAGTGAACAACTTCTTATCCCAATATCTATTTATGTATTCTATTGTTTATTTGATTGATTTTGTTGTTTCCATGACTATGTGTGAGTAGTTTAGTTTATACATTGTGGGTAAGGCAGATTAGGAGAATAGGATATTGATTAATGATCTTTAGGTTGATTAGATAATAAATTTCTTATGATTAGGATGTGTTTAATGTTAGGATTTAAGTAGCTGATCAATCCCTACATTTATGATATTTTGCTCTCGAGAGTTGTTAACAGAATATGTAGGTAACTCATAATTTTGCGTCTAGTATCTTAGCCAGCAAGAGTTAATGTTTAAGGTGATTTGTAGACTAAAATAAGCCTGAACCTAAGGATTGCTAGTCAATTAACAGAATATTTAGCTAACTCATAATTTTGTGTCTCGTATCTTAGTCAACAAGAGTTAATGTTTAAAATGATTGGTAGACTAAAATAGGTCAGAGCCTAAGAATTGCTAGTCAATAAATTATGGTTCACAAGACTTGATTAATCTATAGGCTAGTAAATGGACTATCGCCACATGAGTGGATTAGCCTAGTAGAAAGTGTTATATGTCTTAGGAATTTATTTAATCAAACATGTAGCATCGTTAGTCAATTGAAAATTACATTGAGTCGAATGTCTTACCCATGGTTCATATGTTTCATTCATTGAATTAGTTTATCATATTACTTCATTTGCAACTAGTTAACTATGAAAGCCAAACCAAATCCCCCCCCCCAATCTAAATTTACTTAGATTTAGGTGTTTCATGCATTCTTAGTGTGCTATTCCAACTTCTATATGGATTTGATACCCAAAAATTATTTCGATTGCTCTGTATTTGCAGTCGTAATTAGGGATAAAACTTCAACCCCATCAAATTTTTGGCGCTGTCGCCGGGAAAGAAAGCAATATCCATTACGATTTTGAATCACTTAGAGACTACGTGATTACCTTTTCTTTTCTTTTCTTTTTACTACATTTACTTGGGTTTTGCAGGTGTATAAATACAAGAAACCAAGGACAAATAAAATTGCAACCTAATGACATTGATAATAGTAGTTAGAAAGAGAAACTGCAAAAGCAAAGAGAACGTGACTGAATCATCTATGGCAAAATTTGTAAATGGAATACCATGTATGATAGCCCCAACAAGTTGATGATAACGAAGCCCGAGGAGTGAACATGGAAAGTTAGAGCGCATGGAGAGGAAGAGGTCCAATACACCCTCAACGACGTCCTAGAGTGATCGGTACTTTTATCAGCCAACTGTCTATGGGTACCAAACAAGAATTTGTCCACCACCTGTTAAAAACACAGCTTCGAGATAAAGGCGAGCTTGACTAATATGGGGCAAGACAGCAAATTCCACGGTCTACCAATGTAGGATCCGCTAGACCAGTTGGATCAGCTTGATAGGTTTTGTGGAATCGTTAATATCAATATGATCATAGAAGAGGCTTTCAAACTGTGTTTGTTCCCATTCTGATGAGGTCATCGGCGCAACCCCCGGCCAACTGCTCGGCCTGGCCGGCCCAAGGAACACAAAGGCGGCCAAATACGCGCAAAAGGATACATGGATGTATCTTCATGAATCCAAGCTTAACCAAGAAGCGGCCAGCCAAGACCAAACCTGGCCTATAATCCTGACTTACAGAGGACACGCGGAGACATGCAGCTCACCCAAAACAAGGCCAGATCAAGTCATGCACCATACATCAAATTGGAGTTTTCGAAACTTACCATATTTGGAACTTTCCTTATATGAAAGTCTCCAAACGTTTCTTTGGAGACCAGGAGACTTTTAGGTACTTCTAGGAGCTCCCTTAAGCACTTCTAAAAGCTCAAACACGCCTTGGACCAGACGGGTCCATCCGTGCCTTCAAATGAACCGATTGGAGCCATTTATGGCAAGTGAGATGGCCAACTGGTTTAATCACTTGCAAACCAAAACATGGCGTCCAGGAGATATTATTAAGGCCCTAAGGAAGCCCAAGATGAACCTACCATGCACCAGCCACCAGAGGATCAGGCGAATCCCTTTCCTCCAAGACTTGCCATATCCATACATAGTATTTTCTTCAAAGCCTTGTCTTTGAGTCTTGTTCTTGTTCTTTAGAAATAAAGTGTGTGATTCACTTCCTTTCTATTGAAGCCACGGGCAGGTTAGTTTGAGAGATTCAAACTCCCTTGGTTCACCTTTGATCGTGTGATTCGACCCCCTCCTTTTAGTTCCCTTGCCCGCTTAAGCCAAGAGAGATTCTCGGTCTTGCGAGTCACGGCCGTACCGCTTGTGAGATTGATATTCAATCTTACATCATTTGGTATCAGAGCTAAAAGCTCCTATCCCAGGTTGTGTTCATCTAACCTTTATCTTTTATCTTTTATGATTTTATTTTGCATTTTGTTATTTACATCTTATTGAAAACCAAAAAACAAATGTTTGTTCTTATTCTTCATTTGCATTGTTTCTTGATGATTCTTGTTGACTCTTTTTGTCTCCTCTCATTTAAATCTAAAACCAAATAAAAATTTGCATTTCATGTTTCCTTAATTTCGTCCAATTAAGAGAAAAAACCCAAAAATATAAACATCACTTCATTTTGTTATTTTCCAATTTAGTTGCTAGTTAAGTTTTTTTTTTATAAAAAAGAAGAAAAGATTTATATAACATTCTTATTATTTTTCGTCCTAATTTAATACCAAAAAAAATATTGTCTTTTAATTTGTTTTTAAGTTAGTTGCCAAAAGTGACAAAAAAAACCATAAAAATATTTTCTTGTGTTGATTTCCTTTTGATACTACTTGTGTGTTAATACCAAATATTCACTCAAGTCTAGTTTCCTTATTTGTGTATTTCGACTTAAATCTATCTTCTTCCTTGTGCAAGGTACAAATTTAAAATATGGAGTATTATGAGGAAGAAAGTCCTTACCAATTGTTTGAAGAAAATTATTGTGATGAATGGCACCAAGACTTGTCCGATGTAGATGATTCCTATGGATATGAGACATGGCATGAAGACTATTCAGAATATGATTTTGACAATGAAACAGGAGTTGAAGATCTCGAGCCAGAGCCACCAGACTACTATTCCACTGATAGAAGCTGGGCAAAGACAATCACACTTTGCCACTTCGTTGTGTCAAGCCAAGTGCCAACCTACACCACTCCAACTAGATCAAGGAATCGGACTAATAAGGTATATATTTACAATTCCAAATCTCTAACCTTTTCAGGGTATAACAAGGACCCAGATGAATACCTCCGATGGGAAACCAACATGAAACAATGGCTGCGCTCAAACAACATCCCCAAAGAAGAGAAGCTTTCATATCCCGTTGATATGCTCGTTGGAGATGCCTACAATTGCTGGTTGAAGGAAAATGCATGGACCTTCTACAACAAACCAGTCCTTGATTGTGGATAACTTAAGGCACGGATGTATAGGGAGTTTGTGAAGAAGTACCAAACACGCAGAAACATCACCACACAACTTATGCACCCAACAACATCAAGGAGTGAGATGTCTACACCAAACATGCAGCCCTTTCATAAGCCCAAGCTTTCCTACTGCTCTGAGCATAACAACGTGTTTTCAAACACCTTAGAAGGACAAAAGGTAGCTAAGCCAATGGTCAAACCAAAAATTGACCAGCAAGTTCAAAAGCCTCAAGCCATAGCACACATGAAACCATCAAAGCCATTGCTTGGAATACACGTCAAGGAAACGCCAGGTAAGTCCTCTAACAATGTGAAAACAGATGAAATTATATGCTATAGATGTCAAGAAAGAGGACACTTTGCTAAGACATGCCCAACTAGACAACTAATAACAACCTTACAAGTAGAACTCGAAAATATTAAGCCTAAAAGTGTTAAGGCAATAAAGGAGCTTCAATTTGAAATTTTCAGTACTAGCATAATGCACTTGTCTTTTCCAAAAGTTTTTGAAATAGGTCTAACAAAGCAAGGATTAAACAAAGATCAAGAAGACCCACCCTCCTACATTAAACCGATGTTTGGAATCAAGAGGAGACCATGGAGAACACAACACCTTGGAGGCAAAGCAAAGCAACCAGCTGCAATGGAAAGGAGTAATTTCTTCCTTTCTTATCAGGGAGCAACCGCCAGATGCACTATGGCCACATCTAAACCATATAAGGGCCATAAACCGAGGTAATGCCCTAAACCCACAAGTAAATCATGGTATTAACTTGCCTTCTCTATGTGCAGACCAAAATGTTTCGAGGGCAAAACATTTCGAAGGGGAAGGGTATGATGAGGTCATCGGCACATCCTCCGGCCAACTGCCCAGCCCGGCCGGCCCAAGGAACACAAAGGCGGCCAAATACGCGCAAAAGGATACATGGGTGTATCTTCATGAATCCAAGCTTAACCAAGAAGCGGCCAGCCAAGACCAAACCTGGCCTATAATCCTGACTCACAGAGGACACGCGGTGACATGCAGCTCACCCAAAACAAGGCCAGATCAAGTCATGCACCATACATCAAATTGGAGTTTTCGAAACTTACCATATTTGGAACTTTCCTTATATGAAAGTCTCCAAACGTTTCTTTGGAGACCAGGAGATTTTTTTGTACTTCTAGGAGGTCCCTTAAGCACTTCTAGAAGCTCAAACATGCCTTGGACCAGACGGGTCCATCCGTGCCTTCAAATGAACCGATTGGAGCCATTTATGGCAAGTGAGATGGCCAACTGGTTTAATCACTTGCAAACCAAAACATGGCGTCCAGGAGATATTATTAAGGCCCTAAGGAAGCTCAAGATAAACCTACCATGCACCAGCCACCAGAGCATCAGGCGAATCCCTTTCCTCCAAGACTTGCCATATATGGACCACCATTGAAATTAAATTTGAAAACAAAGTATTTTCTTCAAAGCCTTGTCTTTGAGTCTTGTTCTTGTTCTTTAGAAATAAAGTGTGTGATTCACTTCCTTTCTATTGAAGCCACGGCCAGGTTAGTTTGAGAGATTCAAACTCCCTTGGTTCACCTTTGATCGTGTGATTCGATCAAAACCCCCTCCTTTTAGTTCCCTTGCCCGCTTAAGCCAAGAGAGATTCTCGGTCTTGCGAGTCACGGCCGTACCGCTTGTGAGATTGATATTCAATCTTACATCACATTCTCTCTTGCAGACAAGGCTCACCAGTGAGAGAAGAACTTGCCACAAGATGCCATCACCTCATTGGATCAATGCAAGAGGGTCCTTTTGGCTAAAATTTTCCCAACATCAAAGACTGCGAGGTTGAGAAATGAGATCTCAAGCTTCATGCAACAAGGTAATCAAAGTTAATTTGAGGCATGAGAACGGTTTAAGGGCTACACATCACAATGCCCACACCAAGGATTCTCTAATGAGTCATGCAAAGCATTTATACTGAGGAGTATTCCCAAGAATTAACATGTTTTTGGATAGCACAAGCAATGTGAATTTTCTTGGGTAAGAAGCACATAGAGGGATAATCCTTGTGGAGAATTTGGCACAGAGCAATGGCAATTATGGAGCGGACTATAACCGATCGATCTTCATGAGGAAATAGAAGCTATGAAGATGAGATTAGGAGAGAAATGAAAGTCCTCAATGAGAAGATTTATAGCATACTGCAAGTTTCCCAACGACAGTAAACTATGTTGGAGGGCACCAAGAAAGAGGAACCAAGGTACGAGAGAGTCAAGAGGAAATGTACTACATTAGAAAGCAGCCCGGTTACCAAAGGGGGTACAACCAGGAATTTTGCAATCATCCCAATTTCTCTTACCAAAGCACTAACATGGAGAACCCACAAAAGCAATCATACATTTCCGATAAGCAACAAGATCAAGGCTACACCCCTTACAAACCTCAAGGTCAAAGCTTTCAACAAGGGTATGCTGCGAGACCTAAGTTTGAGTCTCAGGGATTTCAATTTAAAATGGTATACCATCAACATCAGCAGCCCCTTCAACTTAATGATCCACCTACACCAAAGCCATCACAAGATGATGACATGGAGGCCCTATTGCAGAAAATTATGGAAAACAGGGAAATGGACCGTAGAATAAAAGATGGTGGAAATCAACAACAAGGTCGATAATACTTTTAGGGAACTCAATGCCTAGTAGAAAAAATTGTCATCTCACTTGAAGGCATTGGATAACCAAGTAGCTCAAATTGCTTAAAATTCATTTGTACCGAAAGGAACACTACCGGGTAAGTCCAAAGTTAACCTACGGGAATACGGTCAAGCCATCATGATAAAAAGTGAAGAAGAACTCACATCTAGAGAAGAAGTAGAGGAAATCGAGCCAAAGGTCAAGAAAGCAAAGAGTGCTTTTGAATGAAACAAATGGCAAGAAGGCTAACCCTATTTTGGTGGAAGCTGAAAAAAATATTCTTCCAAATGTTCAGGAAATGATTAAGAAGTGGCAACGGTCAATCATGAATGAAGTGCAATAATCTAAAAATCTACACCATAGAAGCTTTCAGATCCATGTAGTTTTACTCTTCCCTGTACATTAGGACCTTTTTCTTTTGGTAAATGGTTGGTGGATCTTTGAGCTAGTGTGAGTATAATACCTTTGACGCTTTCTAAAAGCTTGGGTTAGCATACTTCAGGAAGGTTTACATCTCTTTGGTTTTGGCCGATCGTAGGGTAGCACTGCATCTGCCAGGCCGATCAGCCAGCGGGCCTATCACGTGAGTCCAAGCAGGCAGGTGCATAGGGTGGCTGGGAGATCGGGGTGATTGATCGGCAACCGGGCCGATTGCGTGACTCCAATGTATTGTATGCAAGTGGGTGAGTGATCGGGGTGATTGATTGGCCAACCAACCGATCGTGTGTAGTCCAAAGGGAAAGATCTCAAGAGGTCGAGCTTCGGAGATCGGCCAACAAGCCGATCGCATGAACTCTAGCAGGTTTCGCCCTCTCATTTGGCTTATCCCCCTTCTCCAACCCAGGATCCACCTATGGCCAAGCTTTAATATCTCATTTTTGTGCGTTGTACCTAAAAACAGTCGAGAAAACATGCAAGGATGGAAAATGTATGTCCTAATCTGTAAAATGCAATGCTATATGAGAATTAATATCAGAGGATGGATAAATGACCTCAAATGTTCATGAAGATATGGAAAATTATGGTAAAATGTAGGGTGAAACAATGCAGAAACTATGATTATCATACTTCTGGATTTTGATAAGTATTTGAGGTGACTTTTGATGCTTTTCGATTAGGCTTTGATGCTGTCTTGTATCAAAGAAAATGGCCAATAGTTTTCTTCAATGAGAAGTTGAGTGGGACCACTCTTAACTGTCGAACGTATGATAAAGAGTTATATGTCTTTGTGAAGGCTTTAGAGACATGGTAGCACTACCCTCTACCAAAAGAGTTCATCATATACATGGATCATGAGACCTTAGATCACCTAATGGTGGACAAACATCAATATAGAGGAGACATGTCAAGTGGTTTAAGTTTGTTTAGACACCTTCCTACATGATCAAGTACAAGAAGGGAAAAAAGAACGTAGTGACCAATGCTTTTATCAAGGAGGTATGCCTTGATTTCTACAATGCAGGCCAAAGTTTTTGGATTTGAATCAAGGAGCTCTATCCAACTGATCTGGACTTTGGAGAGTGGTACAAGGAGTGTTGAAAAGGATCATATAGGTCGCTCTACATTCAAGACGAATATTTATTCAAAGAAAAGCAGTTTTGTTTGCCACAAGGATCAGTGAGATAGCTATGCTTAGTTAAGCACATGGAAGATGCCTAATGAGAACTTTTGGTGTCGACAAGACACTTGCCATGGTTATGGAATAATTGTATTGGCCTCATTTCAAAAAGGATGTGGAGAGGGTTTTTTCTCGGTGCATCACATGCCACAAACATAATTCCATATTACTCCATGATGCCCTAAATTTAATGCTCTTGGGTGGATATTTTTATAAATATTTTATATTAGGGCTTCCCATCATGCCCTAAATTTAATGCTCTTTGGTGGATATTTCTATAAATATTTTATATTAGGGCTTCCCAAGATCAGACAGAAAGATTGCACGTTTGTGGTAGTGGACCAATTCTCCAAGATGACACATTTAATACTGTGAGAAGATTCATGATGCCACTCAAATAGTTGACCTCTTCGTCAAATAAGTAGTATGCCTACATGCCATACCAAGAACCATAGTGTAGGACCGAGACACCAATTTTCTTAATCACTTTTTGAGAACACTATAGAAGAAGTTTGGCACCAAGATACTTTTTTCAATAACTCGCCACCCTCAAACCAATGAACAAAATGAAGTGGTCAACAAAACACTATCAAATTAAAAGCAACTATTGGTAACAATATAAACATTTGGTTGGATTGCATACCATTTGCAGAAGTTGTATACAATCGTGCTATTCACTGGACCACTAAACTATAACCATTTGAGATAGTCTATGGTTTTAATCTTTTGTCTACAGTAGAACTTGTTCCAATTCTACATGTTGAGCAGCTAAATCAACATGGCCTGAACCGAGGAGAATTTATCCAAAATTTGCATGAAGATAAATGAGAACATTGAGAAAAGCTGATAAAAGTTGAAAAGAAGTGACTTTTAAGGAAGGAGAATGGATATGATTACAGATGAAACCTGAGAGATTCCTTCAAAAGAGGGCCTCCAAAATTGCAAAAAGAGGGGACGGGCCGTCAAAAAGGAAACATCATACATTCATATAATTAACTTCAAAATCAAGTAGAGACGCATCAAAAAAAGAAACATCACACATTCATATAATTAACATGTTTGGTAGAATACATATTTTTCTCTTTCTTGTGTTGTTATCATTTTTTTTATTTGTTATTCATTTTTTGCTTTTGATTCATTTAATTCGACAAATATATGTAGTTGAAAAACTTTTATAGAAGGTTTCCCTATACCCTTCTAACAAATCACATTCTTTATTATTAATAAATATAAAACTTTCTTTTTACAAAGAATCTCTACGAGCTCATCTTTTGAATGTGCAATTGTCTCTTAAGTTGAAATTCGTGTGTTGTATCAAAGAGTTTTCGCCCTATTTGTGGTGCATTTTACCTTTTTCATCACTACCTTTTACGTTGATCACAAAAGAAAGAAAAAGTGACTGCAACCTCATTAGATATACATACCTATCTAATCGGTCGTAACAAAAGATAATGACCACCAGTCACATCTATATCACTTTTATGACTCCATAAGACGTCTTATATCAAGCAAAGACCCAATAAACTTTAATCATGCAATTTTCAAGACCATATCGTCCCAATAAACTTTAGTTATGCAATTTTCATGACCACGTCGTCCCAATAAACTTCAGTTATGCAATTTTCAAGACCACGTCATGTTCTAAAGATTTTCCAAACAATTTTTCAGAGTCTTGCAATAATGCAATTGACAGAGCACGTGTCTTGCCACTAATGGAGATGTTGAAGATCACGAGGAGATAAGCTATGATCTATATTGATTTAAAGAAAAAAGTGCTTGATCATCAAGGAAAGGACAATATAAAAGTTGGTAAGGTCATAGAGAGGAGGAAAAGGAAAGAAAATTTGCAAGACAATTTTAAAGCCTACTGGAACATATAAAGTGATTGAGAAAGGTACCTCATTTAAAATTAACATGAGGAGAAACACTTGCACTTGTAGGAGGTAGGATTGGACAAGGTTCCCGTGTCCTTATGTGTTGAAGATTATTTTGGATAAGAAGTTGATACAAAAAACTTTGTACTTATTTATCCAAAAGGATCCCGTGTTCTTTTGGATAAGAAGTTGATGCAAAAAACTTTGTTTTAGATTGGTATCTATCTACTACTTGGCATGCACAATACGCTGATTCTATCTCCCCAGTTAATAGTACGAAGTTTGAAACTAAGAAGACCCCCAAAAAAAAATTAAGTGTGTGTGTTAAGAAGACCAGGTCAAGTAACTCACTTGTCCATTTTCTTAAAAAAAACCATCATCTAGTGGTATGCTTATATTCGGATATGCTTAGGTTGCCTTTTGTTTTGAAAAACTTATCATGTTTTGGATATGCATATGTTTGGATGTATGATTAATATATGAAATCGACTTGTTTATAAAAAACTATATTGTCTCATATAAGTTCTTAAACTTAACAAATATCAATATATTCATACCATTACAATGTTAACGAAGTTAAAAATCACATGACAAATATACCAACAACAAATGCTCACACAACCATTATCTTCACCTTCCTTAGCTCTAATACAAAATCTTTCATTCCATTTTCACAACCATGTAACATTGATATAATTTCTCAAGGTCCTTTTCATGTCCACATACAATTTTTTTAATATCCACATCCAATTTTTCATGTCTTCTATTTTCTTCTCCAACGAAAGTAGAATGTTTTTGTTATCTTTAATCCTTCTACCATTTCTTCATCGGTCTATCTAAAAATGATAGTTTTCCTTCACAAGATACATATAACATGACACAGTGTTATATTTATATATTAAAACATGAAAATTAACAATGAATTAACTTCTTTCGATCATTTTGGACAGCAATGAAAAATTCTTCTTGGGTTTTCATTTGGCTTTACATTTCTAATGATGGAAAAGTCTACATACTTGCAAGCTCTCGGAAAGCCTCTCTGATACAAGCCTTGATTCAAAGATGTATGCGCGTGGGCTGTATGTAGAAGATTAGGTGAGAAACTCAATCTTAGGCTTCTGGATGGGGGTTTTCTGGTTGGTAAAATATGGAAGGGTGAAGAACCACACGAGGGGTGATGAACCTCGTTATAAATCACAAACTTAAAGCTAGGAGGGCTAGTCTCAACTAGGTTCTAAGCGCACAAGCTTCTTTGAGAGATCAACTTGTAAAGAAAATTCGATCTTTATTAATATCAAAAAAGTTGTCGAACTACAATGCTGGAAGGAGCCTTATTAATATGCTCGACAGCTTGACCTACTAGGGTCGACTCAAATAAGAAAAGGAAAACTTACAAAAGTGCACAAAGGAAAAGATACAAAAGTGTATAACCGAAAAAAGACCTATTCCTAAAATGTTTTTGACTCAATAAAAGTAAACAGAAAGAGGCAAATATTCTTATTGAAAACTTACCTTAACTTACCTCATGGCCAAGAAATGGAAGGTGGCCGTCCTTGTGGCATGCACGCGCCTTGCTCCTAGTCTTCGACTTGGAGTAGGGTTAAAAATCTTTGGGCCCTGACCTCTCTTGCCACTAAAGCCCACGTCTCTGATGTTCCTTGTGTTGTTGAGAAGCCTTTGGACTCTAATTTGCTCTTCTGGCCCATTGTCCTTAGCTGCTCTTCCTCTAGGAGCTTGTCGACCCATAAGCTGAATTTGTGGAAGAGTGCCTTTGATCTGCTTCTTGTCATTGCTCCTTGAGGTACCACTGGTGTAGATACTTCTTCTAGGTGCATGTCCTGGAGCTGGTAGCTCATTTGGTCCGAGTCCTCTTGTGAGGAAGTGGAAATGCGCGTGTACTCGGCTGGATCGGCTGTACCGGCTGGATTGTGCGCGGTACTGGCCGGAATAACTTCAGGACCGGCCAAGTTGATCCCGGAGTTGGCGGTGTCATCAGAGGGACCGGCGGTGTCATCCACGTCCCCACCAAGTGTGCCGGAAGCTTGGGCCTCTCCGCCGGCAATGTTGACCGGTCTGGTCCTATAGGTCGAGGGTCTGGCGGTACTGTCTGGTCCGGCAGGCACGCCAGATGGTCCTGCTGTCTCGGGCAAGCTTCCTGGTCGGCCAGTCTGGTCTCCTGGCTGGATGCACGACCTGATGTCCTCATCACTCTCCCTCTGTTTTCTCCTTTTTTATTTGAATTTGTAGATTCGACCAAAAACATGTTAAATTGCACAAGAAATAAAAAAGAAACAACAACGATTACACCAAACCTACATATCAGAACACGAGCCCATTCGATTTGATGGGGAAGAAATCCTTATTTTAATTGAACAAATCCAAATTTGATCTCCTATTTCTTCTTCTTTTTGTTTTTCTTTTTCGATTTTGAACCTTCTGTTATTTTGTCAACAATGAGGTTATTAAATGTACTAGTTTGTAATTAATGGCTTAGTGAACTTTTAACGTTTTGACTCACAAAATTAGGGCCAAAGCACGTATCAACCGATTTAACATGTTTTGGATATGAATTTAGATTTTTATAAAATTTGGGCATAATCAACTGTTCTCCCTATCACTTTTTAATAATTAATGTTTTTTAAATACTGTGATATAATGGTGTAATATAGATTATGGTAAAGGTTTTGTTTGAACTGTTACTACTATGAATATGAAGTGTCAAAAGTGTTATCCAAGTAACACAAATGTTTAAAATATTAGTGAACATAATTTTCAATGTTAAAAATATAGGAACGTGAAAAAATAGATCTAAAAACTGTGATGAAAAACATATATATTGATGTATGGAAAAATGATTGAAAATTGATTAAAAGAAAGATGAATTCATTGAGGCGACATTTAATATTTTTTTTAATTCATTAAATCTCCCACAATGTGGCGAATTTACGAGATTATGAATCCTAAGATACAATCGTGATGAGATTATAATCGCAACACCCGATTATAGAATCTGTCAACAAAGTTTTTTTACGATGCTCTCGATACTTACGATTTAAGAAGACAAGAAAAATGAGAGAGATTGTTAAAATGTTTAGAAGAAAAAATGTGTGAGAATGCGAAAAGCGGAGAGATGTTAATGTGGCATTAAGGCACGTCTTTATATCCTAAAGGCAGTGGTTTCACAACCCTAAAATATGGAAAGTTAAAGGAGCAAAACATGACATGATCTTTGATTCGGTTTGATTTGCGTCAAAATCGTTAATCAAAATTTGGCCAAAAAAGAATTTTACTAGGCCTACGGCCCTCTAGCAACACCTAAGACCCGAGATCCAAGACCCAAACCCAAGCTCGAGTCCGGCCTAGCCTGGCGGTGCTGCACGTGTGGTTTGATATCTTTTCTCTTTTAACACTTTTAAGTTTCTACATAAGGTCTCCCCTTTATATACTAAGGGATTTTTCCCCAATTTTTCAATGTGGGACATTTGTTCCCTCTTCATTAATATTTAACCAACAAGCTTGTGGCTTTTTCATGAGTATGACCCATTTTTCATTCACATTTCAACCATTTTTACAATTAATATTTAGCCAATATAATCCAAATTGATAGGCAAAAAATGTTACAAAAATCCCCCAAATGAATAGAAATAACTCTAAACATATGTAGACTTGATAAACTTGATGGATTCTACTGATTATACGTATTCTATAGACGTGTGTGGCTTGGTATCCTTTCTCTTTAACACTTTTAACTTTTATATAAGCTCTCCCCTTTATATACTAAGGGATTTTTCTCTAAATTTCTAATGTGGGATTCCCTCCTCATTAACATTTAGCCAACTAACTTATGGCTTTGTCATAAATTCAATGGCCCATTTCTCATTCACATTTCAAAAAAAATTTCAATCAATATTTGACCCATGTAATCCAAATTGAACATGAAAAAATATTCTAAAAATCTCCCAAATGAATAGAAATGACTATAAATATATGCAGACTCGATGGACCCTACTGATTAGATGTATTCTATATACTAGATAGAAAGAATTTCAAGAGTATAAACGAAAATTCACTATATCTTTGAACCATTTAGTGTTAATATGTGTTGCGTTTGCTTGAAGAAGAGGTGAACATGATGTCTTGAAGCACCTGGATTTCGATGTAATCTGAGATAACATGTATAACACAATTTCATTTCTTGTAGAACTATTTTCTGTATTGTTTCCATTTTGGTCGTGTACTGGCGTGGTTAATCGTGAGTGAACTTGGAGAGTATAACCTTCCTTCATTCTCCTATAAACGACCTCATTTCACACTCATTAGGTGATATGTCATAAGCATTTTAAGAAGTATCATGTTGTACTCCACTATAACAATGCTTATAGAATCATTAAAAGCCAATGATTAACCTTATCACATATAGGTAACAATAATATTTATTATCCTAGTAACTCGGTAGAGACGTAAATCTCATAGTACCCTTTCAGATTCGGCTTGGCTTAGTGGTTCCTTGGAACCTAAACTTTGGGATCTCCAGTCATGTAGGTGGAGTTTCTGTTAAACATCTTCTTAATTCATAGGTTTTAAACCCAATTCTCGTAATGATTATACGACTTGATCCCGAGCTAAGCCTTTAGTAAATGGATCCGGTAGGTTATCAACCAATTTGATGTAATCTACCAGGATCACCCCATTTGAAATCAAGTGTAGAAATGGTTTTATGTCGTCTTCTTATATGACGAGATTTACCATTATAGAAATTTTTCAGTGTGCGAATTATAGTCGATTGACTATCAAAACGTATACATATTGTTGGCATTGGTTATCATTGGTTATTCCCACATAGGGATGTCTTCCAAAAAATTACAAAGCCATTCTACTTCTTCTGCAGTTTTGTCTAAAGGTATAAATTCAGATTCCATGGTTGATCTAGCTAACAAAGGTTTTTTGGAAGATTTCCAAGACATTGCTGCACCGCTAAGTGTAAAAACGTATCCACTTGTGGATTTTGAGGTTTTGGGTGTCGGATATCTAGCTTGCATCATTGTATTCTTCCAAAATTCTTGATTCTCTACCATAGTACAACCCATAATCCTTAGTACAACGTAGATAATTTAACACTATAGTTATAGCTTTCCGGTGACTATGTCCTAGATTACTAGTGCAGTGACATAGTACGTTTACTGAGTGCACTAGATCGGGTCTAATATATTTTGTTAAGTACATCAAACTTCCGATCACTTGTGCATACTCTAGCTGTGAAACCGGTTCACCAGATTTTTTCGTCAAGTGAAGTTGAGAGTCGACAAGAGTTTTTCACTTCCATTTGAGTAATTTTTAAACCGTTCAAGTATATTTTTAGCATAATGTGTTTGGGATAGGATTATATCTTTAGAATGTCTAGTGATTTTGATCCCTATAAGAACATCTGCTTATCCCATATTTTTCATGTCAATGTTTTAAGCAGCTTCTTATTTTGATTGATAATGTCTTTATTGCTAACAATAATAACCATATCATCTACATACAAACACAATAAAATATATCCTTTGGAGTATTTTGATGTAAATACACTTATCACATTCATTTATGATGAAACCATTTGACATCATTACATTGTCAAATTTCTCATGTCTGGCACGTGTTGTACATTGGTGAGAGTGACTTCGTTTCTTGATGTCATCTTCAACACCACTCTGCCTTGTCTTTCAATCTTGGAAAACGTCGTGTTTTCCATCATCAATTTTTCTTCAGACTTGTTCTTTTGATAGGTACTGAAAATGTCCCAATCAATGTAGATGTGAGTGGTTGCTCCAATATTATAGAACCACTCTTTAGGGTTTTCCTCAACCATGTTGGCCTCAGTGACCACCTCACATC
Source organism: Pugionium cornutum (assembly GCA_018901935.1). NCBI lineage: Eukaryota > Viridiplantae > Streptophyta > Magnoliopsida > Brassicales > Brassicaceae > Pugionium > Pugionium cornutum. The sequence goes on from CM032164.1 coordinate 26,538,659, forward strand.
TGTTAGCTTTGGTCAGGTTGGCTTGAGCTTTTCCCTTCGCCTTGTTGTGATATTGCAAGGACTTGTGCTTTTTCTTACCAGAATGATGACAATTCCGGAAGAATTTTTTCGGGTTGCCTTGCTTCTTAAAGATCTTGGAGGCTTGAGGCGCGACCTTGTTATATAAGCGCATGTTTACTAAGTCCGATGCTGACATGGCAGTGTGTGTACAGTAAAGCGACGTCGTTTTTCGTTAACACATGCTTTTCCCCTTCTTCTCCTTCCTTAATCGTGATTAGGGTTTGGTATTAGAGATTTTCCGAAAACGAAACCTTTCCAAAATCGACAAATGACATCATTTTGGTTGATTAAATCGACCAAAATGACATCGCTTTACTCCGTACGCACTACCACGTTACCCACTCTATCCACGTCCTCTGTCATGTTAGTTAGTATTAACGGAAATCGGACTCCGTTAATGGAAATATCAACAAAGGCATGCATTTTGTTAGTTCGTATCTAAATTTTCAATCATTAAAAGGTAAATGTTGAAATGTGCAATACGGCATCATAATCGTATAAAAACGCACGATGAAAATTGTTCAGATTGAAATGGACTCTTTTCCTCGATTACATGTTATTAAAACATTATAAATAATAATGAATTTCTATTGAAGAGTTAATTTAAATAAATATTTATGTTGTAAGTATTTATCAATTAAAAAGTATTAACTTATAACAATTCTCTAAAATAGCATATTTTTAAGCTTTTTCCAAAATAATATTACCAGTTTAAATAGCCCAAATTTTATATTAAAATATAATAAAAAATTTTAATATAAAACAATTAAACTCTAAATTAGAAAAAATAAATCAAATATAATATTTTAACTTTATATATAATTTATTTAGAGTAAATAAATATTTTTACATAATTACTTGTGGTATTTTTAAAATTTAAATTTTATTGTGATAAATTTACAATAAATTTTTTAAAATGTGCTAATTTAGTATATTACCCTATTAATTACCATCTATAAATTTATAAAAGTTTAGATCTATTAATATATATTTGAATTCTTAAACAAAAAAAACTAAAACTAAAACTTGATCGAAGACAAATATTCATTTTTTAGAATAAAAATTCACACATTAATATTGTCATAACATGTAAAAAAAATTGCACTAAATTTTAGTAAATTATTTTAATTAAAGTATGTATTTAAAAATCAAACAAATTTCAAAATTTCTTGAAATCTTATAAAATAATTAATTCTATACAGTGCGCAAATTCTAACAATTAATTTTAGATGTAGATGATGAAAATATTAATGTGTCATATAATTGTAAATTATGATTGACATTTTCACATGATCTTTTGATTAATACGTCTATGGAAACCCATTCAAAACATCAAAGTATCTCAAATTCTCTCAAGAAAAAAAACTATTTTTAGATTACAAACGAAAATGTTTTAAAAATAAATGATTATATATTGGATCTTTTTTATAAGTAAAGAATACATATATCTAAGTTTTTACAATATAGATCCAACAAATTTGAATTCAATGGATGACTCTATGTTTTCAATTTAGTTTGTAAATAGGGAAAATTGTTAAAAATGATCTAAAACTTGCTTTCAAATACAAGTTTAACCTCCCATAAAATATTTTTATAAAATTAACACATGAGAATAGGGAAATTACAAAACACTCATTTTTACTAGAAAATAATTTAGAAATGTTGATTACGTTTTAATCTCTACGTGATTTTTGGGATCAAAACATACTTCTCAAAAAACCTGTTTCAGTAATCAAAAACAAAAGAGACTTTTCAACAAGTCTGTTTTATAAACAAAATCCGTGCGTACTTTTTGAAAAGTCTACTTTGTTAGACAAATACAAAACAAACTACTCGAGAAGTTTGCTTTGTTTATGCTTACTGAAGCAGACTTTTTAAAAAAATCTACTTTGTTTTTGATTAGCAAATCAGATTTCTTAAGAACTTTGCTTTGTAAATGAATTATTCAAATCAAATAAAAATCATGAAATATATAAAAAAAATTAAAAATTGTTATTAACATAATTTATATACATATCAAAAATAAATAAAAGATAATGAATTCAAAAATAAGGAGATTGGATTCGATCTAATGGTATTAAATATTTGCTAGTTTTTGTTAGTATGTGTTGTAGTTGATGTTTGTGTAGGGAATTCATCTTAGTATTTGAAATATCATGTGCTAAGCTTAAAAATTTAGATTTACAAATTTTTAAAGGAAACTTGTTTGAGTTTTGCATTTACTTATATATCTTTAACATATTTATCCATTTTTCAACAAAATTTTTGCACATTTAGCAAAAATTATTATTTGGGGTTTCGCATATTTCTCAAGATGTTTGTCATAGATTTAACAAAGCAGACCTCCCGAGAAGTCTGCACAAAATAGATATTAAATTTAACTAAACCGATTTTCTTCAATTTAGAGTTTAGGGTTGTGTAAATGAAATACAAAGCAGACTTCTCGAGAAGTTTGTTTTGTAAATAAAATACAAAGAAGACTTCCGAGAAGTCTGCACAAACCGGAAATTAAATTCAACTAAACTGGTTTCCTTCAATTTAATTTAGAGTTTAGGGTTGTGTAAATGAAATACAAAGCATACTTCTCGAGAAGTATGCTTTGTAAATAAAATACAAATCACACTTCCTAAGAAGTCTGCATAAACTGGGATTTTAGCACACCATGATTTGACAGTAACTTCACAGTTCACCAAACCATAAATGAAATACAAAGCACACTTGTCGAGAAATCTGTTTTGTAAATGAAACACAAAGCAGACTTTTTAGGAAGTATGCTTTGTAAATGAAATACAAGCAGAGTTCTCGAAAAGTATGCTTTGTAAATGAAAAACAAAGTAGACTTCTCGTGAAGTTTGCTTTGTAAATGAACGACAAAGCATATTTCACGACAAGTCAGCTTTATAAATAAAATACAAAGCAGACTTCCACAGAAGTTTGCACAAACCGGGAACTTTAGTAGACCGTGATTTGACAGTTCACCAAACCGTAAATAAAATATAAAGTAGACTTTTCTTGAAGTCTGCTTTGTAAATAAAATACAAAGTATACTTCTCAAGAAGTCTGCTCTGTAAATAAAATACAATGCAGACTTTTCGAGAAGTATACTTTGTAAATAAAATACAAAACAAATTTTTCTAGAAGTTTGTTGCTTTTAGTAGTTTTTAAGTTAAAATCTCCAAAAACTACGAAAAACATAAAAACTATTAAAAACAACAAACTTACATTTTTTAGCTCTCTTGACTTTGTTTTCCAGATCTACAACAATAGAAGATGAGAAATAATATTAGAAAAATAACAAAAGATTTAAATAAGAAAAATATTCCAAAACCACAATGACAAAACCAATAAAGAAAAAAAAAACTTACCCTTTTCATATCTCATGATTTTTTTCCAGATCTACAAAATAACAAGATGGCAAAGAACATGAAAAGAAAAGAAGAAGATAAAAGAGGAGAGGTAAAGAGAGAAAAGAGGAGAGGTAAAGAGAGAAGAAAAGAAGATTTACCTTGTAGTCATTTTTGGAGTATGGAGGCTTCCACGATTTTTTGGAAATGAATTATGGTAAAATTTAACGTTACATTCTTTATATACGGAGAGTAAAAATTAGTTAGGTTAAAAACTGTGTATTTGGTTATGTTAAATTTAAGTTACGATTTTTTAATTTCCAGTTTGTGCAGACTTCCCGATAAGTCTGCTTTGTATATGAAATGTAAAGCAGACTTCTCAGAAAGTCTGCTTTATAACAAAAATACAAAGCAGACTTCTTGAGAAGTCTGCTTTATAACAAAACTACAAAGCAGACTTCTCGATAAGTCTGATTTGTACATGTCGGTAAGGTTAAATTGAAATACTAATTTGGTGAAATTTTTAGTTTAACTGAAGAGAATTTCCAAAGCGGACTTCTCGAGACGTCTACTTTGTATTTTATTTACAAAGCAGCCTTCTCGAGAAGTCTGCTTTGTATTTTATTTACAAATCAGACTTCTCGAGAACTCTGCATTGTATTTTATTTACAAAACAGACTTCTTGAGAAGTCTGCTTTGTATTTGCAGACTTCTTGAGAAGTCTACTTTGTATTTTATTTACAAAGAAAACTTCTCGAGAAGTGTGCTTTGTATTTCATTTACAAAGCAGACTTTTCGAGAATTCTGCTTTGTATTTCATTTACAAACTTGTCCATTATTTGTCACTTTCATAGGAGAAGTATCGCACGGTATTTTATTTAATAACGTCGGTGGTAAAACATAACTTAACTCCAACACATCATATTGCCTATCGAATCCATAATCATCTTGTATCATTTCAACAAGTTCTTGATGTTTGCAATCATCCTCAATTACAAACATTTTATCTCTTTTTAGATTATCCACAGAAAGTTTTTAAGTCTCAGTCATATTCCACTCCCCACAAACAACACAGATGTAGACCATTATCTACAACACAATTAATGAATTTTATTAAATCATTGTACACATATTAACTTATTTGATTTCATTTACAAAGCAAACTTCTAGATAAGTCTGCTTTAAACCTTTTTGTCAGTGAAGCAAACTTCTCGAGAAGTCTACTTTAGCCGGAATAAACCTTTTTGTCACTAAAGTAGAATTCTCGAGAAGTCTGCTTTGTGTTTTATTTACAAAGCAGATTTCTCGAAAAGTCTGATTTAGCCGGAATAACCTTTTCATCAACAAAATAGTTTTTTATTGATAAATCACACTTCTCGAAAAGTCTGTTTTGATAATGAAATACAAAGAAGACTTCTCGAGAAGTCTGCTTTGATAATAAAATTCAAAGGAGACTTCTTGAGAAGTGCATGAACTACAACAAAACAATTGTAGCCAAAACACGAAAACTAATCTTTGATCTTGATTTTTAAGCTAAGCGACTTCAAGGATGACCGATCTACACTTCCAGAAGCTTGTTTTAACAAATAATGATGATCTTTTGCAAAGTCGAAACTTTTGAAGATAGTGTGAAGAGAAAAAATTGGAAGAAAATGTGAGAGAAAATGAAAAAAGTTGAGATGAATGAGATGATGAAGGAATAAAGGTAAATGATGGGTGTGTCGATGACATTAAGAGCTCCAAACAACCACGATAATGGTGATTGTGTTCAATGAAAAAGGTGGCATTTTTGTAATATTTTTGAAAAGTTTGCTCATAGTAGTGTTTTTGTATTTAAAAAATTAATTATAAGTTAATAGAAAATTTGTAAATAAAGTTATTGTTGAACGATAAAAAATAGATAAAAAGTTATTTTTGTAAAAATAAGTTTAATGGGGTTAAACTTGCAATTAGACAAATATTTTATTTCAATTTTGCAAATATCTTTTGTAAATAATATTAAAACATTAGGCTTATTTAATCATAGTATAATATAAAGATTGATACACCAGTCATATTACTACGGAATATTGATCTTTTATAAGGTTTATGTAATGGAACAAGATTATACACTACAAGAAAACTGCCAAAATGCCACTACATTTTGCGACCACATACCTAATCATAAAATTTGCGACCACATTACGGAGATATAGTTGCAAAGTGGTCGCAAAACTGTGACCAAAACATGTAGTCGCATATTGTTCGCAATACGCAACTATTTAGAGACTGAAACGCGACTGTTCTGCAACTGCTATATGCTGTCGCTAATCAGCCACAAAAAACAACTGATTAGCGACTACATGTAGAAAAACCACATGTTAGTTGCATATTGGTCGCTAAAAATGTGACTAATTTGCGACTATATTTTCGACTGGCTTTTCAGTCACAAAGTTGTGGCAAAGGCTCCACATTATCGTTTTATGTATTTTTGATATTTGATTCTTATATATTTCAATTTATTCCCAAAAACCATGTAATTAAGGTTTTATGATATAAATTATGACTGATATGCCACTATTTTGCCACTGCATTCACAATGTGGTGGCAATTTAGTCACAATTTTTACTCGTGGTCGCAAATCAGTGGAAAATTTGCCACTGCTTTGCGACCACAAGCTCAAAATTTGATATGCAGTCACAAATTAGTCACAAAATAGCGACTGATTTGTGACCACATAGGGAAAATTCACATTTTTCCTAAGTATTTTCCACATATACAACTTGTATTTGCATTTTTTGTAACAATTAACCATTATAAGTGACCACATATATTGAAAACCATATTTGTATTCATTTAAATTTTATAAACATTTGAAATGTATATAAGAGTTATAAGGTTAAGTAAATTTGTTAAGTGTTTTAGGTAAATGATTTGAAAATTTGGTAAATGTTGTTGTTTTCTTAATAATTGAAATTTGTACAACTTATAATCAAGTAATCAATCTTATGTACTTCAACTTATTCACCAAAATCAATAAATTTAGTGTTTAGGGTATTATTTGTAACTGATTTGCCACCATTTTGCCACTGCATTCAGAATATTGTGGCAATTCAATCATAATTATTACTCGTGGTCGCAAATAAGTGGCAAATTTGCCACTGATTTGCGACCACAAGCTCAAAATTTGATATGTAGTCACAAATCATTCGCAAAATAGCGACTGATTTACAACCACATAGGGTAAATTCACATTTTCGCTAACTATCCACATTTATAACTTTTATTTACATTTTTATATAAATACTAACCAATATAAATGACCACATATATTGAAAACCATATTTGTATTCATTTCAATTTTATAGAACATTTGAAATGTATATAAGAGTTATAAGGTTAAGCAAATTTGTTAAGTGTTTGAGGTAAATGATTTGAAAATTTAGTAAATATTGTTGTTTTCTTAGTAGTTGAAATTTGTACAACTTATAATCAAGTAATCAATCTTATATAATTTAATTTATTCACCGAAATCAATAAATTTAGTGTTTAAGGTATTATTTGTGACTGATTTGCTAACACTTTGCCACTGCATTTAGAATGTTGTGGCAATTCAGTCATAATTATTACTCGTGGTCACAAATCTATGGCAAATTTGCCACTGATTTGCGATCACAAACTCAAAATTTGATATGCAGTCACAAATCAGTCGTAAAATAGCGACTGATTTGTGATCACATATGGTAAATTCACATTTTCCCTAAGTATTTTCCACATTGCAACTTATATTTGCATTTTTATGTAACTACTAACTATTTTAAGTGACCACATATATTGAAACCCATATTTGTATTCATTTAAATTTTATAGAACATTTGAAATGTATATAAAAGTTATAAGTTTAAGTAAATTTGTTAAGTGTTTTAGGTAAATGATTTGAAAATTTGGTAAATGTTGTTGTTTTCTTAGTAATTGAAATTTGTACAACTTATAATCAAGTAATCAATCTTATATAATTCAATTCATTCACTAAAATCAATAAATTTAGTGTTTATGGTATTATTTATGATTGATTTGTCACCATTTTGTCACTGCATTCAGAATGTGATGGCAATTCAGTCACAATTATTACTCATGGTCGCAAATCAGTGACAATTTGCCACTTATTTGCGACCACAAACTCAAAATTTGATATGCAATCACAAATCAGTCACAAAATACCGACTGATTTGTACCACATCGGGTAAATTCACATTTTCCCTAAATATTTTCCACGTTTACAACTTGTATTTGCATTTTTATGTAACTACTAACCATTATAAGTGACCACATATATTGAAAACCATATTTGTATTCATTTAAATTTTATAGAACATTTGAAATGTATATAAGAGTTATAAAGTTAAGTAAATTTGTTAAGTGTTTTAGGTAAATGATTTGAAATTTTCGTAAATGTTGTTGTTTTCTTAATAATTAAAATTTGTACAACTTATAATCAAGTAATCAATCTTATATAATTCAACTTATTCACCAAAATCAATAAATTTAGTGTTTAGGGTATTATTTATAACTGATTTGCCACCAATTTGCCACTGCATTCAGAATGTGGTGGCTATTCAGTCACAATTATTACTCGTGGTCGCAAATAAGTGGCAAATTTGCCACAGATTTGCGACCACAAGCTCAAAATTTGATATGCAGTCACAAATCATTCGCAAAATAGCGACTGATTTGCGACCACATAGGGTAAATTCACATTTTCCCTAAGTATTTTCCACATTTACAACTTGTATTTGGATTTTTATGTAAATATGAACCAATATAAATGACCACATATATTGAAAACCATATTTGTATTCATTTAAATTTGATAGAACATTTGAAATTTATATAAGAGTTATAAGGTTAAGTAAATTTGTTAAGTGTTTAAGGTAAATGATTTGAAAATTTGGTAAATATTGTTGTTTTCTTAGTAATTGAAATTTGTACAACTTATAATCAAGTAATCAATCTTATATAATTCAATTTATTCATCGAAATCAATAAATTTAGTGTTTAGGGTATTATTTGTGACTGATTTGCCAACACTTTGCCACTATATTTAGAATATGGTGGCAATTCAGTCATAATTATTACTCGTGGTCGCAAATCTATGGCAAATTTGCCACTGATTTGCGATCACAAACTCAAAATTTGATATGCAGTCACAAATCAGTTGTAAAATAGCGACTGATTTGCGATCACATATGGTAAATTCACATTTTCCCTAAGTATTTTCCACATTTACGACTTGTATTTGCATTTTTATGTAACTACTAACCATTATAAGTGACCACATATATTGAAAACCATATTTGTATTCATTTAAATTTTATAGAACATTTGAAATGTATATAAAAGTTATAAGTTTAATTAATTTTGTTAAGTGTTTTAGGTAAATGATTTGAAAATTTGGTAAATGTTGTTGTTTTCTTAGTAATTGAAATTTGTACAACTTATAATCAAGTAATCAATCTTATATAATTCAATTCATTCACCAAAATCAATAAATTTAGTGTTTATGGTATTAGTTGTGACTGATTTGTCACCATTTTGCCATTGCATTCAGAATATGGTGGCAATTCAGTCACAATTATTACTCGTGGTCGCAAATCAGTGATTAATTTGCCACTGATTTGTGACCACAAACTCAAAATTTGATATGCATTCACAAATCAGTCGCAAATAGCGACTTATTTGTGACCACATAAGGTAAATTCACATTTTTCCTAAGTATTTTCCACGTTTACAACTTGTATTTGCATTTTTATGTAACTATTAAAAATTATAAGTGACCACATATATTGAAAACCATATTTTTATTCATTTAAATTTTATAGAACATCTAAAATGTATATAAGAGTTATAAAGCTAAGTACATTTGTTATGTGTTTTAGGTAAACGATTTGAAAATTTGGTAAATGTTGTTGTTTTCTTAGTAATTGAAATTTGTACAACTTATAATCAAATAATCAATCTTATATAATTCAATTCATTCACCAAAATCAATAAATTTAGTGTTTATGGTATTAGTTGTGACTGATTTGTCACCATTTTGCCACTGCATTCAGAATGTGGTGGCAATTCAGTCACAATTATTACTCGTGGTTGCAAATCAGTGATAAATTTGCCACTGATTTGCGACCACAAACTCAAAATTTGATATGCAATCACAAATCAGTCGCAAATAGCGATTGATTTGTGACCACATAGAGTAAATTTACATGTTTCCTAAATATTTTCCACGTTTACAACTTGTATTTGCATTTTTATGTAACTATTAAAAATTATAAGTGACCACATATATTGAAAACCATATTTTTATTCATTAAATTTTATAGAACATCTGAAATGTATATAAGAGTTATAAAGCTAAGTAAATTTGTTATGTGTTTTAGGTAAATGATTTGAAAATTTGGTAAATATTATTGTTTTCTTAGTAATTGAAATTTGTACAACTTATAATCAAATAATCAATCTTATATAATTCAATTCATTCACCAAAATCAATAAATTTAGTGTTTAGGGTATTATTTATGACTTATTTGCCACCATTTTGCCATTGCATTCAGAATGTGGTGGCAATTCAGTTACAATTATTACTCGTGATCGCAAATCTGTGGCAAATTTGCGTTCGAGATCTTCTGCGTAAGACGAATGAAAGAGATGGTGAGCACAGTTCATACAACTGACAAACGTCCCCGATAGATTTCCCCAAGTCTGTTCAAAAGTATGACAGACTATTGGGGAACAGAAACGTCTAACGAGAGGAGTAGCAAATCCTCTAATAACCGTAACTCATCTCGGGATGGTTTTGGCCCGAAAAAGCATTTGTCGGGCCAAAAATCCTACATCCAGATCCAGCAGGAAATGGTAAGTAATTTCAATTATTTAAATTTAATTAAAAATTTAATTATTATTTAATTAAAATTTGTTACAATTTATGTGTAGGAAAATAATTTAGGACGAGTTGTCTCAATAGATGAGGTCTTTATTAAGACTCACACTAGACCGGATGGTTTGTATGTAGATTTGAAAGCAAAACAAATCTGTGAAGAATACGAACGTAACATGTAAGAGAAGATGGCGATCGTGCAGGTCGATCCAACAGAAACTTCTGACGGTACTTCCCGTCCAATTGAGCTGATTTCAGAAGAGAAGAATGAGATCTTTATTCAAGTAAAACAAATTTTTTAAAAAAATTTATATTAAATTATTTATATTTATTTTATTTATTTAATTTAATATTTAATTTTTATTTTCATTATTTGGTAGTCTTCTGTTGCGGATGACTAAGACCGTCTTTACGGACTTGTCGAGTAGGCGTAGTGGGTTGCAATCCACTACCGCCGACTACATAATGATTCAAGAACAAAACACGCTTATTGTACAACAAAACGCGCAGATTTTTGAATCAAATCAAAAGATGCAAGAACAGCATAAAAAACGAAAAGAAGATCTCCAACTTGGAGATACTCCTCGGGTATTTTCAACGGATGGATCCTGTATTTACCTCCTATATGCGGGATAAGATTGTCCAGGGAAACCTTCGACGGCTCTGACCCCATTCTCGCCTTCGGATTTTTAATTTCTGCCGCCGGAGAATTAGTTGTATTTTTTTTTGTAAATTGAATTTCAATTAATAAAATTACAATTTTAATTTTTAATTTCTTTGTATTTAATAAAATAATTACTTAATAATTTATTTATAATTTAATTATACATTATAAAATAATTAATTTCAACAATATATTTTATATTTAATATTATAATATTTATTATTAATTACTAAATAATATTCATAATAATTAATGGTTTCAAAAAATAATAATTTATTAAAATATTCAGAAATTAAAACTAAAAATTATTATTTTTAATCATTTTTTTAATTTTAATTTCGAAATATTAAAATTATTTCAAAATAATTTCAAAATTAATTATTATTATTTTGAATCTAATTCTGTTGTACTCGTAAATCAGTCCCAAATTAGTATCAATTTTTGGGACGGATTTGCGAATACAAATTTTTTTTTCGAATATTTTATAATCAGTCGCAAATCAGTCGTAATTATTTGTCATTGATTTGCGACTACGTGTAAACTGTAGTCGCAAATCAGTCATAAAATTTTGTGACTGATTTGCGACCACATGGCTCTGCAGTCGCGAACCAATCCCAAAATTTTATGACTGATTTACGACTGCAATGGTTCTTGTAGTCGCAAATCAGTTACAAAATTTTGTGACTGATTTACAACTGTAGTGGCTCTTGTAGTCACAAATCAGTCACAAAATTTTGTTACTGATTTGTGACTATGGGTTTTGCAACCACATAAAAGTAGTCGTAAAATAGTGGCAAAATTTGTTACGAAAATTCAGTCGCAAAGTGGTCGCAAAAATAGACACCAACGATTGGTCGCAAATCAGTCGCAAATTGAACCACTATTACCGTGGTCGCAAATCAGTCGCAAAATTGCGACTGATTTGCGAGTACTTTTTTTTGCGACTAAGAATTTGCTACTACTTTGAGTGGTCGCAAAGTAGTCGTAAATTCCAGTTTTGCGACCACTTTACGACCACTTATGTGATCGCAAATTCGATATTTTCTTGTAGTGATAGATAACTCAATTAGTCAACCATATAATTAAAGTTAGGATTATCACATAAAAAAAGTAGGAAATAAGGTGTTTATTTCGTGTATGGCTATAACACCATATGATAGTAAACTTTTTTCAAAATGCGGCATAGAAAAATTTTATTGGTTGTTGCATTTTATATGACAATCAAGGAGCAATTTTTCGAAAACGTGGGATTATTTTTAAAAAACCAGAATACTAATAAATTATAATTAATAGAGAAATGTTTCACAAAACGATATTTTATTGAAATAGGAATCATTTAAACAAAGTTTCCACAGTTTTGTTTGATCGGAATGACACAAGATTACACTCTCTTGCGACTGACCAATTTCTAAAACATATCCACAAAACTCGCTGACACACCATTGTGTTACACCTGTTTTTCACTCACCTTGGGTTGGAATCATTTAAACAGAATTTTCACAGTTCTGTCTAATCAGAATAACACAAAATTACACTCTCTTGCGACTGACCAATTCCTAACTCTATCCAAAAGCTCACTGACACAACAACAGATGTGTGACACTCGGTTTTCTCTCACCCAGCTCTCACAATCTCTCTGTCACGAGGTTTTCTCTCTGTGAAACCCTAGAGGACGACTTGTCCTCTATGACTGCATATATATGATTCACCAAAAGCCTTAATATGCGATTTCTATTCTCACAGATTTTTGCATCCTGAGACTATATCATCTTTCCATTTCTTCAGCATTTCATATATCTCAGCTTCCTTTTCTTCAACATTCCATATATCCCAACTTCCTTTTCTTCAATTCAGCTATACTTTCCATACTTATACAATCTCCCCCTGTTTATCTGGATGTGGTATCACAACAAACTTTGCAAGTATGGAACACAAAATGTCAGAATTAAAACAGCAGTTTTAAATGACATAGAATCCACAACACCTGATTAATTGTGGGCTACTTGAATACCATCAGCGTGGAATAACAAAACAAAAGCATTAGTTCTAGTCTAAAGACACAAAATCACCAGAGTGCAGCATAAGACCACGTAAACTAAAAACATTTAGCAACAACTAATTAGCACTAATTATCCGAACTGCTCTCTTTGCCCAATCTCCTATTCACATCTCCTCATCGCTGTCTGATGATTGAGCTTGTGCAGCATTTGTGCCAGTGCCATAATCTCCCCATGCTTGTGTGCACAGTCAGATAAACACAAAACCTTAAGAAATATACAAAGTACAAATATAAACTAAGAACCATCATGAGCTTCCTCGACTTAGACCGTGTGGAGGGCATCGCAAAAGGGAAGACGGTGCCTAGGGTTTTCTTACACACCAAAAAAACATTAGAAGTATATAAATAGGTGTGAGAAAAACTGATTTTTTAAATTGAACCGGATTGAACCAATCACGATTCTTGTGTTACACATCTCAAGTGTTGTGTAACATAGGACTTGTGTGACACTGGTGCTAAGGTTGTGTTACACACCAACTGTTGCTCCCAAAGAAAATCAAATGCATAACGCTTATAGATCTCAGAGAACCAGTCCCGCCATAACGCTTAGTTTGGTACCACACATTTCCCACAACATTTTAAAGAAAAACAACAAAAAGAACCGATGCAACTTACCAGCACATGATGGTAGCTATTTCTCAGCCAAGTAGCGGTCACACACCATAATCTCTAAAGACTAGTCTAGCATTGTCATGACCATCTTCAAGGCATCTAGTCACTTGTCTCTTCCATAGAACATACTTATTCTCCTTTTTGATGAATACAACCAACTACAAAGAATGCACAATTCCAAGTTTGTTTAGCATGGATTGTGGTTGCAACCTCATTCCAAACGCGTTGAAGAACATACATTATCTTTGTCCAATAAGGATAGTGATCGAAACCAGCCTAAGGTGTGGTAGCAACTTAGTTTAGAACGAGTATCCATCATTTTGGTTGGTTGTGTTTCACACGATTCTACTTTGACACACCACACATTCCTTCCTCAATTTTTTTTTCAAACTCTCTTTTTTTATACTCCTCCCCCACAATTGTTTCTCCTCTCATTCAATATTTTTTGTTATATATAGGAGACAACAGTGTGTAACACACACTGACATGTGCACCATAGAGGTGAGAACAAGTGTGCACTATAGATGAGTAAGCCCATCCTGACAGTAATCAAGCTCAGATTATAATGTGGTGCATCCTAATCCAATATGAGTGTCATTCTCACGAAGCACAATGTGTCACAATGCCTGTTTTTAGACAGCCATGACAAGCAGCTCTTTTCTCTGCAAAGACATGCCAACAAGATGTTTTATAGCAAATACATTTATCAAGAAGTAAGAAAAACCTGAAACCAAACTCCTTGAGGCGCAGCAGGAGGTCACTGTTCGGAAACACCAAGTGCCTTTCGCAAGAACACAAGGAAATTGAGATCCAGGGCCTTATTGAAAATGTCAGCTAACTAATTCTTTGAGGCAACATGTTGAATGAGCACACGCTTGTCGTCTACCAATTGTCGAACAAAGTGATGACGTATATCAACATTTTTGGTGCGAGAGTGTTGAACCGGATTCTTTGAAATATCAATGGCACTCTTATTATCACAATAAACATGTAAGGGATGAGCAACCATACCATAATCGGCTAGCATATGATCCATCAAGAGTAATTGTGTACAACAATTTCCCAAGGTAATATATTCAGCATCTGCAGTAGACAACGACACACAATTTTATTTTTTACTATGCCAAGATATAAGATTATTACCCAGAAAGAAGCATCCTCCCGAGGTACTCTTCTGATCATCTAAGCTTCCAACACAATCCGTGTCACAATATATCCTGCAAGATTCAAGTTAGTATCCTTAGAAAAAGTGATGTCATAGTCTATGGTACCTTTGACATATTTTATGATTCTCTTCACTGCCAACATGTGAGACACTTGAGGGAAGGCTTGGTAGCGTGCACACACTCCTACACTGAAACACAAATCGGGTCTGTTTGCTGTAAGATACAACAGACTCCCAATCATTCCTCGATACATATGTTCATCAACCTTTTGTCCTTGTTCATCATGTGATAGTTTGTTGGTTGTACTCATTGGAGTCTTAGAAGTATTACTCGTTTGCATATTGAAGCGCTTGATCAAATTTCTAGTTTAAGTACTTTGAGAAACTATTGTACCAGAATCATTTTGTTTGATTTGAAGACCCAAGAAGTAGTTCAGCTCACCAACAAGGCTCATCTTAAACTCATTTGTCATACTCTGGACAAAGTGTGACACAAGATCCTTTGAGGTACAACCAAAAATGATGTCATTGACATATATTTGAACAATTAGAATGCCTTGTGAATCTTGTTGGATGAACAGAGTTTTGTCAACATTTCCATGATTGAATCCTCCCTCAAGTAGAAATGATGTGAGTCAATCATACCAAGCACGAGAAGCTTGTTTTAACCCATATAGCGCACGTTTCAACTTGTATACATAGTCAGGAAATTCTGGATTCTCAAAGCCTTTAGGTTGAGTAACATACACTTCCTCCTGCAGAAGTCCATTGAGGAAAGTACTCTTGACATTCATTTGAAATAGCCTGATATCCAACTGACAAGTTATACCAAGAAGTAGGCGTATCGATTCAAGGCGTGCAATAGGAGCAAACGTTTCATCAAAGTCAATCCCTTCAATATGGGAATACCCTTGTGCAACCAGCCGTGCTTTATTCCCAGTAACGTTGCCATCCTCATCAATCTTGTTCTTGAACACCCATTTAGTTCCCAGAATGTTCACTTTACATGGTCGCTTGACTAGATACCACACATCAAGACGTTCAAACTGTTCCAATTCTTCATGCATAGCCTCAACCCATAACTCATCCTGAAGTGCTTCTCCAACATCTTTTGGTTCACTGTGTGATATGAAACATGTCAATTTAAACATTTTCTTGAAATTGATATCCTTGTGGCACGTTTTCCTAGAATCGAATACATCTCCTATGACGTCATTAGGGGAGTGATTGCGATGAACCTGTACCTTTTTGATATCTAGATCAATGACATTTTCGTTGTCATTCCTCAACTGATCATCAATTTCATCACTTACTATTGCCTGTGTAACACAATGAGGCGAGTTTATCTCTAAAAACACATCTTTGCGGACAGCTTCTTCATTGTTGAAACTCATTATATCATTAAAAACCACATTCACATAATCTGCAACAGTTGTGGTTCTACTGTTATAACACCAAAACGCCATACTATTAGTAGCATAACCCAGAAACATGCCTACATCGCTCCTAGATTCGAATTTCTCAAGATGATCCTGATCTCTGAGAATGTAACATACACAACCAAACACATGAAAGTAACTGAGATTAGGAGTTCTACCCTTGCAGATTTCGTATGGTGTGGTTTTGGTTCCAGGCTTCACATACACACGGTTTATGATGTAATACGCAGTGCTGACAGCTTCAACCCAGAATCTTAGAGAGAAATTGTTACAATGTATCATTGCTCGTGCCATTTCCTGCAAGGTTCTATTCTTGTGTTCCACAACTCCATTTTGTTGAAGTGTTCTTGAAGTAGAGTATTGATGCCTAATTCCCTGATTTTGACAAAAGGTTTCCAATGTTTCATTTTGGAATTCTCCCCCATGATCACTGCATATTTGCACTATCCCTCCCTTTTCTGTTTTGAGTTGAAAGGCTCAAATTTTGAAACTCTCTGCAACTTCAGATTTTTCATGCAGAAACCTGACCCATGTATATCTTGAATAGTCATCAACAAGAACAAAGACATATCTACGTCCGGCAATACTCTCTGTTTGCACAGGTCCATGTGCACTAACTCCAAGATTCACTTAGTGTGGATTTCACCCACTGATTTGTGTTGAACCTTAATTTGTTTTCCCTTACTACATGCTTCACACACTGTAGCGGTTATTTCTTCTAGTTTCGGCACTCCCCGAACTACTTCAGCACCTACAATCCTGCTAAGACCATACATATTTATGTGACCAAGTTTACGATTCCATAAATCCAACTGTGATTCTCTTGTATACATGCATTGATTCACTTCACTTAACATATAGCCATTGTTCTCTGCTCTAATCCCCCTGAGAACTTGATTGCCAGATTTGTCAAGCGTGCGACAGTTGGTTTGGTTGAAAACAACTTTTATTCTATCATCACACAATTGACTTATGCTAAATAGGTTGGCCTTTAACCCTTCAACATAATAGACATTCATCAGCTGAGGCTGATTAGCTTCTTCTATATTTCCAACTCCTCGAATTTTCCCTTGTCCACCATCACCAAATGATACACGACCACCCTTTACATCAGAATAGGCATTCAATGCTTCTTGGTTCCAGTCATATGACGTGAGCACCCGCTGTCAAAGTACTAGAGGTGTGAACGAGTTCCTTCTGATGAAGTGTACACAACATTGCAGTTTGTTTGTCCCTCCTTCATTATAGACTTGCCCATGTGTAACACATCTTGTTTTGTGTGTAACACAAAACTCAGACATGGATAATTTTTAACGATCCATACTTTTCTATAACTCTTGGGTTCTTGATACACTTCTGACCTACTCCACACCTGTCTGATATTTGCATGCAATGCTCGACAGAATCTCCTTTTATGGCCAAAGCGACCGTAGTGATAACATCCTCTTGGATTTAATGATCGACCCTCCAGATCTGGTTGACCTGCAATACTACCTGACTTTTCTTGTATCACTTCTTGAGTAGTTCCACTAGATGGAACAAAATTAACTCCATTCCCATCACTTAAAACCATTGATTGACCTGATGCCATTGATTGCATGTTTCCAAGATAACCTAATCCCCAATTTGCCTTTGGTGGTTGTCCTAATGATAGGATTTTCTCGAGATTTTGTGATCATGAATTCAGCATACGAATCCTGCTATAGTTGTCATTGAGCTGGTTTTCCAGTGATTGATTTTTCTCTTGTGCCTGAGTACAAAGTGTAGTCAATCTCTCTACCTTTTCTTCAAGTTCTAGGCGTTTGTTCCTCTCAAGATGTAGAAGTTTCTGATCCTCATTCTTGGTCACAATTAGCTATTCTTTTCTTGGTTCGGTAGGCAGAGAGTTGCTCTCATCCAATTCAAATATGTTTAGCTTGGCTTTCAGAAGTGTTTTATCTTTTAAAAGCTGCAGATTCTCGGTACTCAAGTTTACCCAATTGTCATACAGTTTCTTGTATCGGCTTGAGCATCGAATTCCACTTCATCTTCAGAATCACTATCTTCCATTGATTCTCCATCCGTTGAGCTATTCTCCTTCACAGCGGCAAAAGCCACAAAGTTTAACATCAATGGTTCATCATCCTCACTATCCGATTCATCATCACTAAAAACAAGGAAGGACTTCTCTTTGCGCTTCTGATCACTTGGACACTCATTCCTAGAGTGACCAATTCCGTTCCATTCAGAGCAACGAGTCTCCTTAATCTTAGCCAAAGGGCACTCATACTTGAAATGACCAAAGCCTTCACACTGGTGGCATTGTAGCTCTTTCTTTCTCCCAAACTTTTCACTGTCAAATCTAGATGGCTTGTGATGGGGACATCAGATCGTATGGCCGGCCAGGAGACCAGACTGGCCGATCAGATAGCTTGCCCGAGACAGTCGGTCCATTTGGCGCACCTGCCGGCCCAAGCGGTACTACCGGGCCTATGACTAGCCGGGCCGGACCGATCAACCTTTCCGGCGGAGAGGCCCAAACCTCCAGCCCAACTAGCGGCGATGTGGATGACACCGTCGGCCCAATTGGTGACGCCGCCGGCTCTAGGATCAACCTGGCCGGCTCAGATGACATCTCGGCCAGTACCTCGCACAGTCCAGCCGGAACAGCCGATCCAGCCGATTGCACCACCATTTCAGCATCTACACAAAGAGACTCGGACCAGATACGATACCAGCTTCAAGACATGCATCTAGATAAAGTTTCTACACCAGTGGTGCCACCAGGAGCAATGACAAGGAGCATTTCAAGAGGGCTTTTCCACAAATTCAATTTGTGGGTCGACAAGCTTCTAGAGGATGATCGACAAAGAGCATTGGGCCAAGAGCACAAAGAATAGTCCAAAGGCTTCTCAACACTACAAGGGATTTCAGAGACTTGGGCTTTAGTAGCAAGAGAGGTCAAGGCCCAACGATTCCTAATCCTACTACAAGTCGAAGACTAGGAGCAAGGCGCGTGCATGCCACATGGTCGGCCACCTTCCATTTCATGGCCGATAGGTAAGAATGGTAAGTTTTCAAATTATATACTTGCCTTTTCTGTTTTGTACGGTAGGATTTAGAATGTTTAAATTTTGAGTCAAAGACAATTTAGGTAGAAGTTCTTTTTCGGTTATTCACTTTTGTAATTTTTCCATATGCGCACTTTTGTAAGTCTTCCATTTTTCTTTGAGTCGACTCTAGAAGGTCAAGTTGTCGAGCATATTAATAAGGCTCCTTTCAGCATTGTAGTTCAACAATCTTTTTCTGATATTAATAAAGATCGAATTTTCTTTCTACAAGTTTTTTCTCTTAAGAGACTTATACGCTTAGAACCTAGTCAAGACCAGCCCTCCTAGCTCTAAGTTTGTGATTTATCGTGAGGTTCATCACCCCTCGTGTGGTTCACTTCACCCTTCCATCCATTACCAAACAGAAAACCCCCATCCAGAAGCCTAAGGTTGAGTTTCTCACCTAATCTTCTCCAAACAGCCCACATGCGTACAGCCCTGATTCGAGGCTTGTATCATTTCGGTATCAGAGCTTAAAGCTCCTAAAACCAGGTTGTTTCTATCATTTACTTAGTCTTGTTTCCAGTTCTTGCATTAGTTTAAGTTTCATTCAAAGAAAAAAAAAATAACATCTAAGTTCAATCCGAGTGCATCTAGCTCATACGTGAATCACTAGATTCTAGAATCATTCTTTGCATTGCCATTCATTTTTCCTTTTCTGTTTAAGCATATTTCCATTATCATTAAGTTAAATTAAAAAGCAAAGAAAAAGAAAATAGAAAAATACGAAAAAGAAATCGACCAAAAAATGATCCAAGATATTTAGTATTAATTGTTAAAGTTTCCATTTTTTCAGGTTTTTCATTTTTTTTCCAGTTTTTCCTTTTTGCATTTTTCGACTTCTACTATAAAAAGAAAACCCTCCTAATCGATTTAGGAGCAAATTAATTTGTGTTTTTCTTCTTGTAGTACGCAATGGCATAAGGGAATCAAGATGCAGCCGAGGCCATGATGGGCATGTTCACCATCCTCCAAACGCAACTCGCATCAATCGGCGAGAGGTTGGAGCGCGTGGAGAAGCCGGTGAGGTTCCAGGCCATAAGCCACGTGAGGGCTGAACAAGACCCTGCTGAGGGTCCTGATTACCCTAGGACACGGTTCGAACAAGGGGAGCCCCAGCCGGTTGGAGATGAAGACACGCAGCCCCACGACTATCACCTTAGACCGAGAGGACCTCCACGGCAACCAGAAGCATAAGGCGAAGGCTTCGAGGCCTATGGTCATCACCAGAGACCAAGAATGCCTCCTAGACATCATGAGGATGGAGATGAATACGCCGACAACCGGGTAACTCATCCTGATGTTAAATTAACACCTCCTAATTTTTGCAGGAAAAGTAGACCCTGAAGCCTATCTTGATTGGGAGAGGAGGATGGATCACATATTCGACCACTACAACCAACCAGGCCATAGGAGAGTCTCGTTGGTAGTAGCACAACTCATGGATAATGCCCTCATCTGGTGGGATCGTGAGGTTTCTGACCGAAGGAGGAGAAGATTGAGGCCCATAGACTCATGGGTCGACATGAAAGATCTCATGAGACAAAGGTTTGTTCCCCCTTATTTCCATAGAGATTTGCAACAACATTTTTCGTACTCTTAAGCAGGGCAGCAGATCAGTAGAGTAGTAGTACAAAAAGTTTGAAAGGCTAAGGAACATGTTGGAGCTCAATGACAATGAAGAGGCATTGATGGCGCAATTCTTGGATGGGTTGCAAGAGAGAATCAGCCGTAAGGTGGAGAGACAAATCTACAGCGACTTTAAAGACTTGTTCCACCTATCTGTCCAGGCTGAGCAGCACATCAGGCGTAAGAGCCAAGACATCCGCAGCAAGCCTAAGACGCATTGGGCACCAAGCAATAACCCCAAGCCCGTAGACAAAGGCAAGAGCATAGAGATCGAATCACGGTTCAAGAGCAAGCCTACTGAGCCAACCCGTGACCAGAGAGAGCCTAGTAAGTCTTCTAACCCTCAGAGATCATGTTACATCACTTGTTTTAAGTGTAGGGGTCGTGGTCACATCTCAAGGGAGTGCCCAAACAACCGTGTCATGCTGATCACGGAAGCTGGAGAGTATGAGTCTCAAGACAAACAATACTATGAACCAGAAGGGGAATATAGTGACATTGAGTACCCTGATGTGGAGGAAGTGCTGGTCACTAGGCACATTCTCAGCGCAATGGTAGACCCCTCAAAGACCATTCAAAGGGAGAACATCTTCCACAGCCGTTGCACCATCAAGGGCAAGGTATGTAACCTCATCATAGATGGTGGTTCTTGCACTAACATTACTAGTGCGTACATGGTTGATTAGCTACCTCTAGAGAAGACAAGGCACCCTCGACCGTATATACTGAGATGGCTTGATAACAAAGTGGAGCTCAAGATCCATGAGCAAGTAACTGTGCCATTCAGTGTGGGCAGATACCAAGACCAGGTAGTGTGCGACGTGGTGCCAATGCAAGCTGGCCACCTTCTGCTAGGAAGGCCATGGCAGTTTGACAAGGAGACCATGCATGATGGCCGAACCAATCTCTACACCTTTGTGCACGACAAGAGAAAGGTCAGCCTAGCTCCTCTCACACCTGCCCAGATACATGAGCTACAACTAAAAATGAGTAAGGAAAAGAAACTTATTAATTCTAATTTTCGTATTCAACCAGGCCATGTCCGGAGAGCTTTAGCCTTGAAGGATTTAATGTTACTAATGGTCTTCAAAGAAATTTTGAGTGTAGAAAAGGAACAGGTAGAGCTACCTCCTGAAGTAGCAGCTCTCCTCAACAAATTTCAGGACGTATTCCCTGAGGAGATACCAGCAGGCTTGCCTCCCCTACGCGGCATAGAGCACCAGATTGACCTCGTGCCCGGAGCAACCTTGCCTAATCAACCAGCCTACTGGATGAGCCCAGAGGAGTCCAAGGAGCTTGAGAAGCAAGTCAAGGAGCTCCTGAAGAAGGGCTATGTTCGAGAGAGCCTCAGTCCATGTGCCGTACCAGTGCTGCTAGTGCCCAAGAAGGATGGGACTTGGTGAATATGCGTGGACTGCTGAGCAATCAACAACATCACAGTCAAGTACTGGCATCCTATACCACGGCTAGATGACATGCTAGATGAGCTTAGTGGAGCCACGGTCTTCTCCAAGATAGACCTCAAGAGTGGATACCACCAGATCAGTATGAAGGAAGGTGATGAGTGGAAGACCGCTTTCAAAACAAAGCAAGGGCTCTATGAGTAGACAGTCATGCCATTCGGCTTGACTAATGCCCCAAGCACCTTCATGCGCCTTATGAACCAAGTTCTTAGGGTGTACATCAGTAAGTTTGTTGTGGTTTACTTTGATGACATTTTAGTTTCCAGTAAGTGCCTAAGGGATCACCTCACACATCTTGAGTTGGTACTTAAAACCCTTCGACAAGAAGAGCTTTATGCCAATCTCAAGAAGTGCATCTTTTGCACTGATAAACTTGTCTTCTTAGGTTTTGTTGTAAGTTCACAGGAATTACAGGTTGATGAACAGAAGATTCGAGCCATACAAGAATGGCCAACACCGAGCAATATCAGCCAAGTGAGGAGTTTCCACGGTCTGGCCAGCTTCTACAGAAGATTCGTGCCCAACTTCAGCAGTATTGCCTCACGATTGACGACAGTAGTGAAGAAGAACGTGCGATTCAGCTGGGGAGAAGCTCAGGAGAAGGCGTTCCAGGCCTTGAAGGACAGCCTCACACATGCACTAGTGCTAGTCCTGCCTGACTTCAACAAGACATTTGAAGTGGAGTGCGATGCCTCTGGATTAGGTATAGGAGCGGTGCTAACCCAAGGAGGAAGGCAGTGGCATACTTCAGTGAGAAGTTAGGTGGTGACTCACTGAACTATCCCACCTACGACAAGGAGCTCAATGCCCTAGTCCTAGCCTTGGAGACTTGGCAGCATTACTTGCTGTCCAAGGAGTTTGTGATCCACACTGATCACGAGGCTCTTAAACACCTCAGAGGGCAAACCAATCTCAAGAGGAGACATGCCAGGTGGATGGAGTTCATAAAGACCTTCCCGTACGTCATTAAGTACAAGAAGTGCAAGGATAATGTGGTAGCCGATGCACTATCCAGGAGGTTTGCCTTGATATCCATCATGGAGGCAAAGGTCTTAGCATCCGAGCACATCAAGGACCTATATAAGGATGATCCTGACTTTGCTGAGGGCTACAAGGAGTGTGGCAAAGGGAGTCATGGTAAGTTCTACATCTATGATGGATTCTTACTCCGAGAAAGGAGGCTTTGCATACCACATGGATCTCTACGGGAGCTTATCATCCGAGAAGCTCATGGAGGAGGTCTTATGGGCCACTTTGGTGTCGACAAGACACTAGCAGTGGTCAAGGAGCACTTCTACTGGCCACACATCAAGAGGTCAGTAGAAGCCCATTGTACAAGGTGCATCACTTGCAAAAAGGCAAAGTCTCGAGTGCACCCTCACGGGTTGTATCTTCCTGTGCCCATACCTACACATCCATGCTTGTACATCTCAATGGACTTCGTTCTACGTCTGCCCAAGATCAACCAAAAAGATGCTATCTTTGTAGTGGTGGACAGATTCTCCAAGATGGCACATTTCATCCCATTTGCCAATGTCAATGATGCAACGCAAACAGCCGAGCTGTTTTTCAGGGAGATTGATGGGGACATCAGGTCGTATGGCCGGCCAGGAGACCAGACTGGCCGACCAGGGAGCTTGCCCAAGACAGCCGGGCCATTTGGCGCGTCTGCCAGCCCAACCGGTACTGCCGGCCCAACCGGTACTGCCGGGCCTTCGACCAGCCGGGCCGGACCGACCAACATTTCCGGCGGAGAGGCCCAAACCTTTGGCCCAACTGGCGGCGACGTGGATGACACCGCCGGCCCAATTGGCCAGCTCCGGGATCAACTTGGCCAGCTCCAATGACATTTCGGCTAGTACCTCACACAGTCCAGCCCGTACAGCCGATCCAGCCGATTGCACCACCATTTCAACATCTACAAAAAGAGACTCGGACTAGATAAGCTACCAGCTTCAAGACATGCATCTAGAGGAAATCTCTATACCAGTGGTGCCACCAGAAGCAATGACAATGAGCATATCAAGGGCGCTCTTCCACAAGTTCAGCTTGTGGGTCGACAAGCTCCTAGAAGGTGATCGACAAGGAACATTGGGCCAAGAGTGCAAAGAAGAGTCCAAAGACTTCTCAACAATGCAAGGGACTTCAGAGACTTGGGCTTTAGTGGCAAGAGAGGTCAGGGCCCAAAAATTCGTAACCCTACCCTAAGTCGAAGACTAGGAGCTAGGCGCATGCATGCCACAAGGTCGGCCACCTTCCATTTCTTGGCCGATAGGTAAGAATGGTAAGTTTTCATATTATATACTTGCCTTTTCTGTTTTGCAGTGTAGAATTTAGAATGTTTACATTTTAAGTCAAAGACACTTTAGGTAAAAGTCCTTTTTGATTATGCACTTTTGTAAGTTTTCCATTTCTTTTCTTGAGTCGACCCTAGAAGGTCAAGCTTATTGACATAGGAAAATCAAATAAGACCTATCTTGACCTACAAGGCAAGTGTGAGCACGAAAATTCAGTTTGAATAACAAGGGAAATGAAAAAGGATGGGTTATTATTAACCACATGGTTGAAATGGTTAAATAGCTACCTTGGGAGAAGAATCAAGGTGAAAAGGACATGCCCATGCTGCACACAGTCTTGGCAACCACACCAAACAGTCATGCCTGCTGCACACAGCCTTGGTAATCACACCAAACAGTCATGCCTGCTGCACACAGTCTTGGTAACCACACCAAACAGTCATGCCTGCTGTCTCCTCTCTTCTCATTGGTTGTTGACAGGCTCCTCCTCTATTCAAACTCATCCACAAGTTTGAATTCGTTTTCTTTTGTGTTCACATTGTAAATCCTCTATAAAAGGGCTGTAAAGACTCAATGTATAATATACTCTTAGGAGATTCTTCTCCATAAGTCTAAGTCATTTCTCATTTTCTCATACTTCTCTTTGAGTTTTTCAGATTCAATTCTTCACATTTCTCCTCTATAATCTCAATATTCTTACATGGTATCAGAGAATAAGATCATTCTCTTATCTTTTCTACTCAAATCTCTCAGTTTCTAATCTAAAATTCTGTCAAAAATCTCTCAGTCATTAGACTAAAAACTCACGGTTTCATTCAACCATAAAAGCTGCTTCCTTTGAGCTCTTCAAAGCCTAACAATGGAGGATACAGTTCAAATTAGTTCCAGCCTGAAACCTACGGTGATAGCAGTAGTTCTCAAAGGCTTGAACTACACATTATGGTCAAGAACCATCAAGACAGCCATTTGTGGCAAAGGACTTTGGAATCACATCTTGGAGGATAATACTCCATCTATAGATGTTCCAAAGGAGAAGAAGGATGAGGCAACAAGAAAAGAAGAAGCTAGGTGGTTCCAAGAAGATCAATCAGTCCTTGGATTCCTCCAAAATTCATTGGACCCATCCATTCTTGAAGCTTATTCACATTGTGAAACTGCCAAGTCTCTTTGGGACACTCTCAAGAGGGTGTATGGGGATGTTTCAAACCTCAGCCGTGTGTATGAGGTTAAGAAGGCTCTCAATGATCTACACCAAGAGGATATGGAGTTCACAAAATTCCTGGGCAAGTTCCAGTCAACATGGTCCGAGCTTGACATGTTGAGACCAAGTTCTATGGATCCAAAGGTGCTTAATGAAAGGAAGGAACAAGACAAGATATTTGGGCTCCTTCTCAACCTAAATCCAGCCTTTAAGGATGTGATTAAGTCCATCCTGAGAGAGCCAAAACTCCCTGATTTCGAAGAGGTGTGCTCACGGATTCAAAAGGAGCAAGGCAACATTGGTTTGTTTGGTGGTAAAGGAGAACTAGTCATGGCCAACAAAAGCGTGTTTAAGCAAGAGGATAGGAAGAGTGTGATGTGTGAGCATTGTAAGAGGAATGGCCACATCAAGGACAAGTGCTGGATACTTCATCCTCATCTCAAGCCAAACCGGTTCAAGGATTCAAAGGCTAACATCTCTCAAATGGTTGCGACTGAACCGGCAAGTTCATCCAACCAAGGAGGGGAGCTAGCTATGAATGTATCCATGGAGTATGTTAAGAAGAGTGACTTGGAGGATCTCATCAAGGCCTATGCCTCAAAACTCTCCGGTATCACACTCTACTCCCATAAATCGCTTGATAAACCAGATCATAAGTTGGTAGTGGATTCAGGTGCTTCTCACCATATGATTAGCAATGCTAGGTTGTTAAAGAACATTGAACCATGTCTAGGACAAGTAACTATAGCTGATGGTAAGGGTATTCCAATTGAAGGAACCGGAAAATTAAGACTATTTGACAAAGAAACTAATGCATTCTTTGTACCTAAATTTAAGTCTAATCTAGTTTCTGTCAAAAGGCTACTAAAGACCTCAATTGCAATGTTACATTTGGGCCTAACAATGTTTACTTTCAGGATATTAAGAGTGGTAAGATACTTGGAGGTGGTGTAACTCAAGATGAGCTCTATGTTCTTGAAGACCCTCCAAGCAATTTGGATTCCTTAGCTTTCAAATCCTGCGTTTTTGCTAATAAAGATGTCTTATGGCATGCTAGATTAGGACATCCTCATGCTCGTGCTTTAAGCTTAATAATTCCTAATGTCGCTTATGATCACTCAGTTTGTGAGGCTTGTATCCTTGGCAAACATTGTCATGTTGTTTTCCCTAAATCGTCTACAATTTATGAGCATTGCTTTGATTTAGTACATTCCGATGTTTGGACCTCACCTTACATGTCTAGAGATAGGAATAAATACTTTGTGACCTTTATAGATGAGAAATCGAAATATACATGGGTTACATTACTTCCATCTAAAGATAGGGTTTATGAGGCATTTATAAACTTTCATAATTATGTTACTAATCAATTCAATGCCAAGATCAAAGTGTTAAGATCAGATAATGGAGGGAATACACAAGTCAAAGATTCAAAGCTCATCTAAACAAACATGGAATACTACATCAAACTAGCTGTCCACACACACCACAACAAAATGGAGTTGCTGAAAGGAAGAACCGACACTTAATGGAAGTAGCAAGATCCATGATGTTTCATACCAATGTTCCTAAAAGTTTTTGGGAGATGCAGTCTTGGTTGCTTGCTACCTCATCAATCGGATTCCAACCAAAGTCTTGCAAGATATATCCCCATTTGAGGTACTCAATAAAACTAAACCTTCCATTGATCATTTACGTGTATTTGGGTGTGTGTGCTTTGTGTATGGTCCAGGTGATCTAAGAAACAAGTTGGAGGCAAAGAGCAATAAGTGTATGTTCCTTGGATATTCGACAACACAAAAGGGTTATAAGTGCTATGATCCGAGCAACAACAGGACATATGTGTCTAGAGATGTCAAGTTCATAGAAGAACAAAGCTATTATGATCAGAAAGATTGGGAAGGATTGAAAGATCTCTCAAGGTCACCTTCTGATTTGGCTACGTGTTTGAGGTTTCTCTTGAATCATTTGGGAAATGATCTGCCAAAGGATTCAAGACACGAAGAAACAAGAACCTTAAGTAGTTCACAAGATACCCAAGAGAATGAACAAGGGGTGGTAACTCAAGAACCAACTCCAATCCAAGAAGAAGCTATGGCCCAAAATCAAGAACAAGACGACTTGGAAGTGGGTATAGAGGAACCTATTCACCAAATGGAAGAGGAAACGGTTGTAGAGGAGGCTGCACCACCTGTTCAGCATTTAAGGAGGAGTACTAGACTTAGGAACACTATGGTATTCTACAACAACCAGGCCGTGGCTCATCCCATACAAGCTGTTTGTTCCCTTGACCTCTTGCCATCTAGTCATCAAGCATTCCTTGGAAAGATTGAACAAAATCAGATTCCAAGGACTTATGAAGAAGCTGAGAGCAAGAAAGAATGGTTAGATGCAGTAAGAGATGAGAAGGGAGCTATGGAAAGGAATCATACATGGGATATACAAGAACTTCCCAAAGGCAAGAAGGCTGTGAGTTCCAAGTGGGTGTTCACCATCAAGTATAAGAGCAATGGGGACATAGAAAGGTACAAGGCACGTCTAGTTGCAAGAGGTTTCACTCAGACATATGGAGAGGACTATACTGATACATTTGCACCGGTGGCTAAGCTACACACTGTAAGGGTTGTTCTTTCACTAGCTACGAATCTGACTTGGGACTTATGGCAAATGGATGTCAAGTACGCATTCCTACAAGGAGAACTTGAAGAGGAAGTGTATATGACTCCACCACCAGGCCTTGAAGATTTTTGCAAAGAGGGACAGGTTCTAAGACTTAGGAAGGCAATATATGGGTTGAAGCAGTCACCAAGGGCCTGGTATCACAAATTAAGCTCCACACTTACTGATAATGGGTTTAGGAAATCCCATTCAGATCATACTTTGTTCACTCGTCAAAACTCCAAAGGAATCGTGGCGGTCTTGGTTTATGTGGATGACCTTATCATCACAGGAGATGATAAGGAAGGAATTCAGTCCACAAAGGCCTTCTTAAACAGATCATTTGACATCAAGGATCTTGGAGAGTTGAAGTACTTCTTGGGTATTGAAGTGTGTCGGTCTCAAGAAGGGCTCTTTCTATCCCAAAGAAAGTATGCTCTTGATCTGTTGACAGACACGGGAAAGCTTGGGGCTAAACCGGCCAAAACTCCTCCTGAAGATGGCTACAAGGTCAACGGAAAGGGGGAGAAAGCTGATGAGTTATTTAAGGATGTTTCTCAGTATAGGAGACTAGTTGGGAAGCTGATCTACCTCACCCTCACACGACCAGACTTGTGTTTTGCTGTGAATCAAGTAAGTCAACATATGCAAAAGCCTACTGTATATCATTGGAGCATGGTAGAAAGGATCCTTAGATACATCAAAGGATCTCCTGGTCAAGGTATATGGATGGGCAAGAATGGGAACACTGAGATTGTCGGGTATTGTGATGCGGATTGGGCTGGTGATAGGGTGGATAGGAAATCAACCACTGGGTATTGCACCTTCGTTGGTGGGAACTTAGTCACTTGGAAGACTAAGAAGCAGAAGGTGGTATCATGTTCTAGTGCTGAAGCAGAATATAGGGCTATGAGGAAGCTGACAAATGAAGTAACTTGGCTCAAAGCACTCTTGAAAGATTTCGGTATTGCACAACCAGGGCCAATTACCTTCCATTGTGATAATCAGGCAGCCATTCACATAGCTTCAAACTCAGTGTTTCACGAGAGGACCAAGCACATAGAGATCGACTGCCATAAGGTTAGGGAGAAAGTTCAAGATGGAACCATTCTGCCATGTTATACAAGGAGTGAAGACCAACTAGCTGACATCTTCACAAAGGCAGCAAGTCTCAAAGTTTGCAAGAACATCTTTAGCAAACTTGGGCTTGTTGATTTATCACACCCATGATCAAAGGTCTCCTAATCCAAGAGCAACACACTCTTTTTCCCTTATTTAGGTTTTGTCCCAAGTGGTTTTCCTTAATAAGGTTTTTAATGAGGTGTTGCCTTGGGTTCCCAAGCTTAAGACTTTAGGGTGATTCCAAAGTCTTTAGCTTGAGGGGGAGTATTGACATAGGAAAATCAAATAAGATCTATCTTGACCTACAAGGCAAGTGTGAGCACGAAAATTCAGTTTGAATAACAAGGGAAATGAAAAGGATGGGTTATTATTAACCACATGGTTGAAATGGTTAAATAGCTACCTTGGGAGAAGAATCAAGGTGAAAAGGACATGCCCATGCTGCACACAGTCTTGGCAACCACACCAAACAGTCATGCCTGCTGCACACAGCCTTGGTAA
>CM032164.1:26569445-26684409 GCA_018901935.1 Pugionium cornutum
TGTGCCATCTTGGAGAATCTGTCCACCACTACAAAGATTGCATCTTTGTGGTTGATCTTGGGCAGACCTAGAACAAAGTTCATTGAGATGTCCACCCATGGATGTGTGGGTATGGGAAGTGGGAGATACAACCCGTGAGGTTGCACTCGGGACTTTGCCTTCTTTCAAGTGATGCATCTTGCACAATGAGCTTCTACTTTCCTCTTGATGTGTGGCCAGCAGAAGTGCTCCTTGACCACTGCTAGAGTCTTGTCGACACCAAAGTGGCCCATGAGTCCTCCTCCATGAGCTTCTCGGATGATAAGCTTCCTTAGTGATCCTTGTGGTATGCACAGCCTTCTTTCTCGGAACAAGAATCCTCATGGATGTAGGATTTGCCATGACTCCCTGTGCTACACTCCTTGTAGCTCTCAGCAAGGTCAGGATCATCCTTGTATAGATCCTTGATGTGCTCGAACCCTAGGACCTTTGCCTCCATGGTTGATATCAAGGCAAACCCCCTTGATAGTGCATCGGCTACCACATTATCTTTGCCCTTCTTGTACTTGATGACATACGGGAAGGTCTCAATGAATTCCATCCACCTGGCATGTCTCCTCTGAGATTGGTTTGCCCTCTGAGGTGTTTGAGAGTCTCATGATCAGTGTGGATCACAAACTCCTTGGACAGCAAGTAGTGCTGCCAAGTCTCCAATGCTCGGGCAAGGGCATAAAGCTCCTTGTCATAAGTGGGGTAGTTCAGTGAGGCACCACCTAGCTTCTCACTGAAGTATGCCACTGGTCTCCTCCTGGGTTAGCACTGCTCCTATGCCTATTCCAGAGGCATCACACTCCACTTCAAACGCCTTGTTGAAGTCGGGCAGGACTAGCACTGGTGCATGTGTAAGGCTGTCCTTCAAGGCCTGGAATGCCTTCTCCTGAGCTTCTCCCCAGCTGAATCCCACGTTCTTCTTCACTACTGCCATCAATGGTGAGGCAATACTGCTGAAGTTGGGCACGAATCTCCTATAGAAGCTGGCCAGTCCGGAAGCTCCTCATTTGGCTGATGTTGCCTGGTGTTGGCCATTCTTGTATGGCTCGAATCTTCTCTTCATCAACCTGTAGGCCCTGTGAACTTACAACAAAACCTAAAAAGACAAGTTTATCAGTACAAAAGATGCACTTCTTGAGATTGGCATAAAGCTCTTCTTGTCAAGGGGTTTTAAGTACCATCTCAAGATGTGTGAGGTGTTCCGTGAGGCACTTACTATAAACAAATATATCATCAAAGTAAACCACTACAAACTTACTGATGTACGCCCTAAGAACTTGGTTCATAAGGCATGAAGGTGCTTGGGGCATTAGTCGCTAATGGCATGACTGTCCACTCAGATAGCCCTTGCTTTGTCTTGAAAGCAGTCTTCCATTCATCACCTTCCTTCATCCTGACCTGGTGGTATCCACTCTGAGGTCTATCTTGGAGAAGACCGTGGCTCCACTCAGCTCATCTAGCATGTCATCCAGCCGTGGTATTGGATGCCGGTACTTGACTGTGATGTTGTTGATTGCTCGGCAGTCCACGCACATGCGCCAAGTCCCATCCTTCTTGGGCACTAGTAGCACTGGTACGGCACATGGACTGAGGCTCTCTAACATATCCTTTCTCCAGGAGCTCCTTGACTTGCTTCTCAAGCCCTTTGGACTCCTCTGGACTCATCCGGTAGGCTGGCCGGTTGGGCAGGGCTGCTCCGGGCACTAGATCAATCTGGTGTTCTATGCCACGTAAAGGAGGCAAGCCTGCTGGTATCTCCTCTGGAAATACATCCTGGAACTTGTTGAGGAGAGTTGCTACTTCAGGAGGTAGCTCTACCTGTTCTTTTTCTACATTCAACACTTCCTTGAAAACCATTAGTAACATTAAATCCTTCGAGGCTAAAGCTCTCCGGACATGGCTTGGTTAAATAAGAAAATTAGACTTGATAGGTTTCTTTTCCTTACTCATTTGGAGTTGTAGCTCATGTACCTGGGCAGGTGTAAGAGGAGCCAAGCTGACCTTTCTTTTGTCATGCACAAATGTGTAGAGATTGGTTCGGCCATCATGCCTGGTCTCTTTGTCAAACTGCCATGGTCTTCCTAGTAAAAGATGGCCAGCTTGCATGGGCACCACGTCGCACACGACTTGGTCTTGGTATTTGCCCACACTGAATGGCACAGTGACTTGCTCATGGATCTTGAGCTCCACTTTGTCATCCAGCCATCTCAGTCTATATGGTCGAGGATGCCTTGTCTCCTCTAGACCTAGCTTATCAACCATATAGGCACTAGCAACGTTAGTGCAAGAACCACCATCTATGATGAGGTTACATACCTTGCCCTTGATGGTGCAACGGCTGTGGAAGATGTTCTCCCTTTGGATGGTCTCTGAGGGATCCACCATTGCACTGAGGATGCGCCTAGTGACCAGCACTTCCCCCACATCAGGGTACTCAATGTCACCATATTCCTCTTCTGGTTCATAGTCCTCTTCATCTTTTGATGAGGACATCAGGTCGTACATCCAGCCAGGAGACCAGACTGGCCGACCAGGAAGCTTGCCCGAGACAGCAGGATCATCTGGCGCGCCTGCCGGACCAGACAGTACCGCCGGACCTTCGACCTATAGGACCAGACCGGTCAACATCGCCGGCGGAGAGGCCCAAGCTTCCGGCACACTTGGTGGGGACGTGAATGACACCGCCGGTCCCCCTGATGACACCGCCGACTCCGGGATCAACTTGGCCGGTCCTGAAGTCCTTCCGGCCAGTACCGCGCACAATCCAGCCGGTACAGGCCATCCAGCCGAGTACACGCACACTTCCACTTCTACACAAGAGGACTCGGACCAAATGAGCTACCAGCTCCAGGACATGCACTTAGAGGAAGTATCTACACCAGTGGTACCTCCAGGAGCAATGACAAGAAGCAGATCAAGAGCACTCTTCCACAAATTCAGCTTATGGGTCGTCAAGCTTCTAGAGGAAGAGCAGCTAAGGACAATGGGCCAGAAGAGCAAATTAGAGTCCAAAGGCTTCTCAACAACACAAGGAACATCAGAGACTTGGGCTTTAGTGGCAAGAGAGGTCAGGGCCCCAAGATATTTAACCCTACTCCAAGTCAAAGACTAGGAGCAAGGCGCATGCATGCCACAAGGACGGCCACCTTCCATTTCTTGGCCGTGAGGTGAGTTAAGGTAAGTTTACATTCGAATATATGCCTCTTTCTGTTTTTCAGGGTAGGATCTAGTTGCTTTACATTTTTGAGTCAAGAACATTTTAGGAATAGGTCCTTTTTCGGTTATACACTTTTGTATTTTTTCCTTTTGTGCACTTTTGTAAACTTTCCTTTTTCTTATTTGAGTCGACCCTAGTAGGTCAAGCTGTCGAGCATATTAATAAGGCTCCTTCCAGCATTGTAGTTCGACAACCTTTTTGATTATTAATAAAGTAGAACTTTTTCCCTACAAGTTTCTCTCTAAGAATCTTGTGCGCTTAGAACCTAGTTGAGACCAGACCTCCTAGCTCTAAGTTTGTGATTTATCACGAGGTTCATCACCCCTCGTGTGGTTCACTTCACCCTTCCATCGTTTACCAACCAGAAAACCCCTATCCAGAAGCCTAAGGTTGAGTTTCTCACCTAATCTTCTACAAACAGCCCAGCATATATATCCTTGAATCAAGGCTTGTATGTCAGGGCAATCACCTTAAACAGTGAAAACCACTTGGGACAAACCCTTAATAAGGGAAAAAGAGTGTGTTGCTCTTGGATTAGGAGACCTTTGATCATGGGTGTGATAAATCAACAAGCCCAAGTTTGCTAAAGATGTTTTTGCAAACTTTGAGACTTGCTGCCTTTGTGAAGATGTCAGCTAGTTGGTCTTCACTCCTTGTATAACATGGCAGAATGGTTCCATCTTGAACTTTCTCCCTAACCTTATGGCAGTCGATCTCTATGTGCTTGGTCCTCTCGCGAAACACTGAGTTTGAAGCTATGTGAATGGCTGCCTGATTATCACAATGGAAGGTAATTGGCCATGGTTGTGCAATACCGAAATCTTTCAAGAGTGCTTTGAGCCAAGTTACTTCATTTGTCAGCTTCCTCATAGCCCTATATTCTGCTTCAGCACTAGAACATGATACAACCTTCTGCTTCTTAGTCTTCCAAGTGACTAAGTTCCCACCAATGAAGGTGCAATACCCAGTGGTTGATTTCCTATCCACCCTATCACCAGCCCAATCCCCATCACAATACCCGACAATCTCAGTGTTCCCATTCTTGCCCATCCATATACCTTGACCAGGAGATCCTTTGATGTATCTAAGGATCCTTTCTACCATGCTCCAATGATATACAGTAGGCTTTTGCATATGTTGACTTACTTGATTCAGAGCAAAACACAAGTCTGGTCGTGTGAGGGTGAGGTAGATCAGCTTCCCAACTAGTCTCCTATACTGAGAAACATCCTTAAATAACTCATCAGCTTTCTCCCCCTTTCCGTTGACCTTGTAGCCATCTTCAAGAGGAGTTTTGGCCGGTTTAGCCCCAAGCTTTTCCGTGTCTGTCAACAGATCAAGAGCATACTTTCTTTGGGATAGAAAGAGCCCTTCTTGAGACCGACACACTTCAATACCCAAGAAGTACTTCAACTCTCCAAGATCCCTGATGTCAAATGATCTGTTTAAGAAGGCCTTTGTGGACTGAATTCCTTCCTTATCATCTCCTGTGATGATAAGGTCATCCACATAAACCAAGACCACCACGATTCCTTTGGAGTTTTGACGAGTGAACAAAGTATGATCTGAATGGGATTTCCTAAACCCATTATCAGTAAGTGTGTAGCTTAATTTGTGATACCAGGCCCTTGGTGACTGCTTCAACCCATATATTGCCTTCCTAAGTCTTAGAACCTGTCCCTCTTTGCAAAAATCTTCAAGGCCTGGTGGTGGAGTCATATACACTTCCTCTTCAAGTTCTCCTTGTAGGAATGCGTTCTTGACATCCATTTGCCATAAGTCCCAAGTCAGATTCGTAGCTAGTGAAAGAACAACCCTTACAGTGTAGGTTAGCCACCGGTGCAAATGTATCAGTATAGTCCTCTCCATATGTCTGAGTGAAACCTCTTGCAACTAGACGTGCCTTGTACCTTTCTATGTCCCCATTGCTCTTATACTTGATGGTGAACACCCACTTGGAACTCACAGCCTTCTTGCCTTTGGGAAGTTCTAATATATCCCATGTATGATTCCTTTCCATAGCTCCCTTCTCATCTCTTACTGCATCTAACCATTCTTTCTTGCTCTCAGCTTCTTCATAAGTCCTTGGAATCTGACTTTGTTCAATCTTTCCAAGGAATGCTTGATGACTAGATGGCAAGAGGTCAAGGAAACAAACAGCTTGTATGGGATGAGCCACGGCCTGGTTGTTGTAGAATACCCTAGTGTTCCTAAGTCTAGTACTCCTCCTTAAATGCTGAACAGGTGGTGCAGCCTCCTCTACAACCGTTTCCTCTTCCATTTGGTGAATAGGTTCCTCTATACCCACTTCCAAGTCGTCTTGTTCTTGATTTTGGGCCATAGCTTCTTCTTGGATTGGAGTTGGTTCTTGAGTTACCACCCTTGTTCATTCTCTTGGGTATCTTGTGAACTACTTAAGGTTCTTGTTTCTTCGTGTCTTGAATCCTTTGGCAGATCATTTCCCAAATGATTCAAGAGAAACCTCAAACTTGTAGCCAAATCAGAAGGTGACCTTGAGAGATCCTTCAATCCTTCCCAATCTTTCTGATCATAATAGCTTTGTTCTTCTATGAACTTGACATCTCTAGACACATATGTCCTGTTGTTGCTCGGATCATAGCACTTATAACCCTTTTGTGTTGTCGAATATCCAAGGAACATACACTTGATGCTCTTTCCCTCCAACTTGTTTCTTAGATCACCTGGAACATACACAAAGCACACACACCCAAATACACGTAAATGATCAATGGAAGGTTTAGTTTTATTGATTACCTCAAATGGGGATATATCTTGCAAGACTTTGGTTGGAATCCGATTGATGAGGTAGCAAGCAACCAAGACTGCATCTCCCCAAAAACTTTTAGGAACATTGGTATGAAACATCATGGATCTTGCTACTTCCATTAAGTGTCGGTTCTTCCTTTCAGCAACTCCATTTTGTTGTGGTGTGTGTGGACAGCTAGTTTGATGTAGTATTCCATGTTTGTTTAGATGAGCTTTGAATCTTTGACTTGTGTATTCCCTCCATTATCTGATCTTAACACTTTGATCTTGGCATTGAATTGATTAGTAACATAATTATGAAAGTTTATAAATGCCTCATAAACCCTATCTTTAGATGGAAGTAATGTAACCCATGTATATTTCGATTTCTCATCTATAAAGGTCACAAAGTATTTATTCCTATCTCTAGACATGTAAGGTGAGGTCCAAACATCGGAATGTACTAAATCAAAGCAATGCTCATAAATTGTAGACGATTTAGGGAAAACAACATGACAATGTTTGCCAAGGATACAAGCCTCACAAACTGAGTGATCATAAGCGACATTAGGAATTATTAAGCTTAAAGCACGAGCATGAGGATGTCCTAATCTAGCATGCCATAAGACATCTTTATTAGCAAAAACGCAGGATTTGAAAGCTAAGG
Source organism: Pugionium cornutum (assembly GCA_018901935.1). Lineage (NCBI taxonomy): Eukaryota > Viridiplantae > Streptophyta > Magnoliopsida > Brassicales > Brassicaceae > Pugionium > Pugionium cornutum. The sequence continues at coordinate 26,576,126 of CM032164.1, forward strand.
AATCCAAATTGCTTGGAGGGTCTTCAAGAACATAGAGCTCATCTTGAGTTACACCACCTCCAAGTATCTTACCACTCTTAATATCCTGAAAGTAAACATTGTTAGGCCCAAATGTAACATTGCAATTGAGGTCTTTAGTAGCCTTTTTGACAGAAACTAGATTAGACTTAAATTTAGGTACAAAGAATGCATTAGTTTCTTTGTCAAATAGTCTTAATTTTCCGGTTCCTTCAATTGGAATACCCTTACCATCAGCTATAGTTACTTGTCCTAGACATGGTTCAATGTTCTTTAACAACCTAGCATTGCTAATCATATGGTGAGAAGCACCTGAATCCACTACCAACTTATGATCTGGTTTATCAAGCGATTTATGGGAGTAGAGTGTGATACCGGAGAGTTTTGAGGCATAGGCCTTGATGAGATCCTCCAAGTCACTCTTCTTAACATACTCCATGGATACATTCATAGCTAGCTCCCCTCCTTGGTTGGATGAACTTGCCGGTTCAGTCGCAACCATTTGAGAGATGTTAGCCTTTGAATCCTTGAACCGGTTTGGCTTGAGATGAGGATGAAGTATCCAGCACTTGTCCTTGATGTGGCCATTCCTCTTACAATGCTCACACATCACACTCTTCCTATCCTCTTGCTTAAACACGCTTTTGTTGGCCATGACTAGTTCTCCTTTACCACCAAACAAACCAATGTTGCCTTGCTCCTTTTGAATCCGTGAGCACACCTCTTCGAAATCAGGGAGTTTTGGCTCTCTCAGGATGGACTTAATCACATCCTTAAAGGCTGGATTTAGGTTGAGAAGGAGCCCAAATATCTTGTCTTGTTCCTTCCTTTCATTAAGCACCTTTGGATCCATAGAACTTGGTCTCAACATGTCAAGCTCGGACCATGTTGACTGGAACTTGCCCAGGAATTTTGTGAACTCCATATCCTCTTGGTGTAGATCATTGAGAGCCTTCTTAACCTCATACACACGGCTGAGGTTTGAAACATCCCCATACACCCTCTTGAGAGTGTCCCAAAGAGACTTGGCAGTTTCACAATGTGAATAAGCTTCAAGAATGGATGGGTCCAATGAATTTTGGAGGAATCCAAGGACTGATTGATCTTCTTGGAACCACCTAGCTTCTTCTTTTCTTGTTGCCTCATCCTTCTTCTCCTTTGGAACATCTATAGATGGAGTATTATCCTCCAAGATGTGATTCCAAAGTCCTTTGCCACAAATGGCTGTCTTGATGGTTCTTGACCATAATGTGTAGTTCAAGCCTTTGAGAACTACTGCTATCACCGTAGGTTTCAGGCTGGAACTAATTTGAACTGTATCCTCCATTGTTAGGCTTTGAAGAGCTCAAAGGAAGCAGCTTTTATGGTTGAATGAAACCGTGAGTTTTAGTCTAAAGACTAAGAGATTTTTGACAGAATTTTAGATTAGAAACTGAGAGATTTGAGTAGAAAAGATAAGAGAATGATCTTATGCTCTGATACCATGTAAGAATATTGAGATTATAGAGGAGAAATGTGAAGAATTGAATCTGAAAACTCAAAGAAAAGTATGAGAAAATGAGAAATGACTTAGACTTATGGAGAAGAATCTCCTAAGAGTATATTATACATTGAGTCTTTACAGCCCTTTTATAGAGGATTTACAATGTGAACACAAAAGAAAAAGAATTCAAACTTGTGGATGAGTTTGAATAGAGGAAGAGCCTGTCAACAACCAATGAGAAGAGAGGAGACAGCATGGACATGACTGTTTGTTGTGGTTGCCAAGACTGTGTGCAGCATGGGCATGACTGTTTGGTGTGGTTGCCAAGACTGTGTGCAGCATGGGCATGACTTTTCCACCTTGATTCTTCTCCCAAGGTAGCTATTTAACCATTTCAACCATGTGGTTAATAATAACCCATCTTTTTTCATTTCCCTTGTTATTCAAACTGAATTTTCGTGCTCACACTTGCCTTGTAGGTCAAGATAGGTCTTATTTGATTTTCCTATGTCAATACCAGGAGCCATGACAAGGAGCAGATCAAGAGCACTCTTCCACAAGTTCAGCTGTAGTTCATTTCTGGAAGAGTGCCCTTGATCTGCTTCTTGTCATTGCTCCTGGTGGCACTACTGGTGTGGATACTTCCTCTAGATGCATGTCCTGAAGCTGGTAGCTTATCTGGTCCGAGTTTCCTTGTGTAGAAGTTGAATTGCTCGTGCACTCGGCTGGATCGGCTGTACCGGCTGGAATGTGCGAGGTACTGGCCGGGATGCCTTCAGGACCGGCCAAGTTGATCCCGGAGTTGGTGGCATCACCAAGGGGACCGGCGGTGTCATCCACGTCACCACCAAGTGTGCGGGAAGCTTAGGCCTCTCCGCCGGCAATGCTGGCCGGTCTGAGTCAGGTGGCTACTACTTGGTCGGCATCAATGGTCCGGCTGTCTCAAGCTTCCTGGTCAGTCTGGTCTCCTGGCTGGATGTGACCTATGTTCATCTCAATGACCAATGATTGGTGGCAATCAGTAAATTATAACTATTCGATGCATGAATCAGTCAAGTGCATTAATTTAGTATTCACTACAAATTTGACTACATTAATGGTCTTAGGATTACAAATTTTTTTGACTAGTTTGCGATGGAATGAAAATATTTTCTTGTAGTGCAAGTTCTTAGGCCGTACATCAGTAAGTTTGTACTAGTGTACTTTGATGATATACTTGTCTATAGTAAATGCCTTAGGGAACACATTTCACATCTTGAGATGGAGCTTAAAACCCTTCGACAAGAAGAGGTTTATGCCAATCTCAACAAGTGCACCTTTTGTACTGACAAGCTACTTTTCTTATGTTTTGTTGTGAGTTCACAGGATTTACAGGTTGATGAGGAAAAGATTCGAGCCATACAAGAGTGGCTAACACCGAGCAACATCAGCCAAGTAAGGAGCTTTCATGGCCTGGCCAGCTTCTACCAGAGATTTGTGCCCAACTACAGCAGCATTGTGATACAAGCCTTGAATCAAGGCGGGAACACTCACGGGCTGGTTTGAGAAGATTAGGCGAGAAACTCGGCATTAGGCCTCTGAGGTGGCATTTTCTGGTGGGTGTTGGATTGTGGGGTGAGGTGAACCATACAAGGGATGGAAAGCCTCGTGATAAATCACAATCTTAGAAGCTAGGAGGGTTGGCTCAACTAGGGTTCTAAGCGATAGAGTTTTGTGAGAAAAACTCAATGAAAAAATGATCCCTTTATTAATAATCAAAAATTTGTTGAACTACAATACTGAAAGGAGTCTTATTAATAATCTCAATAGTTTTGACCTTCTAGGGTTGATCCAAAAAGAAAAGGAAAAAAATACAAAAGTGCATAGAGGAAATATTACAAAAGGGAATAACCGAAAAAGGACATCCACTAAAATGTTATTGACTCAATAAATATAAAACTACTAATTCCTACCTTGCAAAGTGCTCTTGTGGAACTTGTGGAAGAGTGCTCTTGATCTGCTCCTTGTCATTGCTCCTGGTGGCACTACTCGTGTAGAGACTTCCTCTAGATGCATGTCTTGAAGCTGGTAGCTTATCTGGTCCGAGTCTCCTTGTGTAGAAGTTGAAATGCTCGTGTACTGGGCTGGATCGGCTGTACCGGCTGGACTGTACGAGGTACTGGCCGGAATGCCTTCTGGACTGGCCAAGTTGATCCCGGAGTCGGCGGCGTCACCAAGGTGACTGGCGGTGTCATCCACATCCCCACCAATAGTTCCGGAGGCTGGGGCCTCTCCGCCGGCAATGCTAATCGGTCCAGTCCTGCTGGTCGAGGGTCCGGTGGGACCGCTTGGGCCGGCAGACGTGCCAAATGGCCCGGCTGTCTCGGGAAGCTTCCTGGTCGGCCAGTATGATCTCCTGGCCGGACATACGACTGGATGTCCTCATCATCCCCTCCCTCTTCAGTAGGTTTTGACCTCAAAACTTGTTCATCTGCATGGAAAGGGGCTAAGTGAGTTACGTTGAACGTGTTGGACACATTAAACTCACCTGGGAGCTCGATATAGTAGGTGTTGTTGTTGATCCTCTCCAGCACTCTGAATGGTCCATCTCCTCTTGGTGCTAGCTTGGAACTCCTTAGGTTTGGGAACCTCTCCAGCCGTAGGTGTAGCCACACCCAATCGCCTGGTTGAAAGATCACCTCCTTTCTTCCCTTGTTGGCATGACTCACGTACTGTCCGGTCCTTTTCTCCAAATTTTCTGCTACCTTCTGGTGTAACCTCCTTATGAACTCTTCCTTGGATGCTCCGTTGAGGGTTGTCATCTCAGCTGGTGGTAGTGGCGTTTGCTCCAATGGGGTGAGAGGGTTGAAGCCGTATACTACTTCAAATGGTGTCTTCGTGCTTGCTGAGTGCACAACTCGGTTGTAAGCGAACTCTATGAATTGCAGGCACTCCACCCAATTCTTTAGGTTCTTCCCTAGTGTAGTCCTGAGAAGAGTTGATAGTGTCCTGTTGACAACTTCAGTTTGGCCATCGGTTTGACGATGGCAGGTGGTAGAGAAGAGTAGCTTCGTGCCTAGCTTCCTCCAAAGGGTCCTCCAGAAATGGCTGAGGAACTTGGTGTCCCTGTCTGATACGATGGTCTTTGGCACTCCATGAAGCCGTACTATCTCCCTCAAGAACAGCTCAGCTGTTTGCGTGGCATCATTGACATTGGCACACGGAATGAAGTGTGCCATCTTGGAGAATCTGTCCACCACTACAAAGATTGCATCTTTGTGGTTGATCTTGGGCAGACCTAGAACAAAGTTCATTGAGATGTCCACCCATGGATGTGTGGGTATGGGAAGTGGGAGATACAACCCGTGAGGTTGCACTCGGGACTTTGCCTTCTTGCAAGTGATGCATCTTGCACAATGAGCTTCTACTGTCCTCTTGATGTGTGGCCAGTAGAAGTGCTCCTTGACCACTGCTAGAGTCTTGTCGACACCAAAGTAGCCCATGAGTCCTCCTCCATGAGCTTCTCGGATGATAAGCTCCCTTAATGATCCTTGTGGTATGCACAGCCTTCTCTCTCAGAACAAGAATCCATCATGGATGTAAAACTTGCCATGAATCCCTGTGCCACACTCTTTGTAGCTCTCAGCAAAGTCAGGATCATCCTTGTATAGGTCCTTGATGTGCTCGAATCCTAGGACCTTTGCCTCCATGGTGGATATCAAGGCAAACCTCCTTGATAGTGCATCGGCTACCACATTGTCTTTTCCTTTCTTGTACTTGATGACGTACAGGAAGGTCTCTATGAACTCCATCCACCTGGCATGTCCCCTCTTGAGATTGGTTTGCCCTCTGAGGTGTTTGAGAGTCTCGTGATCAGTGTGGATCACAAACTCCTTGGACAGCAAGTGATGCTGCCAAGTCTCCAATGCTCGGACAAGGGCATAAAGCTCCTTGTCGTAAGTGGGGTAGTTCAGTGAGGCACCACCTAGCTTCTCACTGAAGTATGCCACTAGCCTCCCTCCTTGGGTTAGCACTGCTCCTATGCCTATTCCAGAGGCATCACACTCCACTTCAAATGTCTTGTTGAAGTCGGGCAAGACTAGCACTGGTGCATGTGTAAGGCTGTCCTTCAAGGCCTGGAATGCCTTCTCCTGAGCTTCTCCCCAGCGGAATCCCACGTTCTTCTTCACTACTGCCATCAATGGTGAGGCAATACTGCTGAAGTTGGGCACGAATCTCCTGTAGAAGCAGGCCAGTCCGTGGAAGCTCCTCACTTGGCTGATGTTGCTTGGTGTTGGCCATTCTTGTATGGCTCTAATCTTGTCTTCATCAACCTGTAGGCCCTGTGAACTTACAACAAAACCTATGAAGACAAGTTTATCAGTACAAAAGATGCACTTCTTGAGATTGACATAAAGCTCTTCTTGTCGAAGGGTTTTAAGTACCATCTCAAGATGTGTAAGGTGATCTCTTAAACACTTACTGTAAACTAGAATGTCATCAAAATAACTTACTGATGTGCGCCCTAAGAACTTGGTTCATAAGGCGTATGAAGGTGCTCGGGGCATTAGTCAAGCCGAATGGCATGACTGTCCTCTCGTAGAGGCCTTGCTTGGTCTTGAAGGCGGTCTTCCATTCATCACCTTCCTTCATCCTGACCTGGTAGTACCCACTCTTAAGGCCTATCTTGCGAGTTGTGTTTGGAGGGTGGTGAACATGGCCGTCATGGCCTCGGCTGCATCTCTATTTTCTTCTCCCATTGCGTACTACAAGGAAGAAAACAAGTTATCCTGCTCCTAGAATCGATTAGGAGGATACTTATAGGCCTGTCAAGCGGGTCAGACCCGCCCCGCCTGACCCGCCCCGCGACGGGTTACAGATTTTTTTACACAAAATTTTTTTACCCGCAAAACCCGCGAATCAATTTTTTTAGACCCGCACCCGCCCCGCATCTCCTGGAGCTGATAGCTCATCTGGTCCGAGTCTTCTTGGGTAGAAGTGGAAATGCGCGTGTACTCGGCTGGATCGGCTGTACCGGCTGGACTGTGCGCGGTACTGGCCAGGATGCCTTCAGGACTGGCCAAGTTGATCCCGGAGTTGGCGGCATCACCAGAGGGACCGGCGGTGTCATCCACGTCCCCACCAAGTGTGCCGGAAGCTTGGGCCTCTCCGCCGGCGATGCTGACCGGTCTGGTCTTATAGGTCGAGGGTCCGGCGGTACTGTCTGGTCTGGCAGACGTGCCAGATGGTCCTGCTGTCTCGGGCAAGCTTCCTGGTCGGCCAGTCTGGTCTCCTGGCTGGATGTATGACCTGATCTCCTCATCATCCCCTCCCTCTTCAGTAGGTTTTGTCGTCAAAACTGGTTCATCTGCATGGAAAGGGGCTAAGTCAGTAACGTTGAACGTATTGGACACATTAAACTCACCTGGGAGCTCGATCCGGTAGGCTTTGTTGTCGATCCTCTTGAGCACTCTGAATGGTCCATCTCCTCTTGGTGCTAGCTTGGAACTCCTTAGGTTTGGGAACCTCTCCTGCCGTAGGTGTAGCCACACCCAATCGCCTGGTTGAAAGATCACCTCCTTTCTTCCCTTGTTGGCATGAGTCGCGTACTGTCCGGTCCTCTTCTCCAAGTTTTCTGCTACCTTCCGGTGTAATCTCCTTATGAAATCTGCCTTGGATGCTCCGTTGAGGTTGGTCATCTCAGCTGGTGGTAGTGGTGTTTGCTCCAATGGGGTGAGAGGGTTGAAGCCGTATACCACTTCAAATGGTGTCTTCTTGGTTGCTGAGTGCACGGCTCGGTTGTAGGCGAACTCAATGAATGGCAGGCACTCCACCCAAGTCTTTAGGTTCTTCCCTAGTGTTGTTCTGAGAAGAGTTGATAGGGTCCTGTTGACAACTTCAGTTTGGCCATCGGTTTGAGGATGGCAAGTGGTTGAGAAGAGTAGCTTCGTGCCTAGCTTTCCTAAAAGGGTCCTCCAGAAATGGCTGAGGAACTTGGTGTCCCTGTCTGATCTGATGGTCCTTGGCACTCCATGAAGCCGTACTATCTCCCTGAAGAACAGCTCAGCTGTTTGTGTAGCATCATTGACATTGGCACATGGGATGAAATGTGCCATCTTGGAGAATCTGTCCACCACTACAAAGATTGCATCTTTGTGGTTGATCTTAGGCAGACCTAGAACAAAATCCATCGAGATGTCCACCCATGGATGTGTTGGTATGGGCAGTGGGAGATACAACCCGTGAGGTTGCACTCGGGACTTTGCCTTCTTGCAAGTGATGCATCTTGCACAATGAGCTTCTACTGTCCTCTTGATGTGTGGCCAGTAGAAGTGCTCCTTGACCACTGCTAGAGTCTTGTCGACACCAAAGTAGCCCATGAGTCCTCCTCCATGAGCTTCTCGGATGATAAGCTCCCTTAATGATCCTTGTGGTATGCACAGCCTTCTTTCTCGGAACAAGAATCCCTCATGGATGTAGAACTTGGCATGACTCCCTGTGCCACACTCCTTGTAGCTCTCAGCAAAGTCAGGATCATCCTTGTATAGGTCCTTGATGTGCTCGAATCCTAGGAACTTTGCCTCCATGGTTGATATCAAGGCAAACCTCCTTGATAGTGCATCGGCTACCCCATTGTCTTTGCCCTTCTTGTACTTGATGATGTACGGGAAGGTCTCTATGAACTCCATCCACCTGGCATGTCTCCTCTTGAGATTGGTTTGCCCTCTGAGGTGTTTAAGAGCCTCGTGATCAGTGTGGATCACAAACTCCTTGGACAGCAAGTAATGCTGCCAAGTCTCCAATGCTCGGACAAGGGCATAGAGCTCCTTGTCATAAGTGGGTAGTTCAGTGAGGCACCACCTAGCTTCTCACTGAAGTATGCCACTGGTCTCCCTCCTTGGGTTAGCACTGCTCCTATGCCTATTCAGAGGCATCACACTCCACTTCAAACGTCTTGTTGAAGTCGGGAAGGACTAGCACTGGTGCGTGTGTAAGGCTGTCCTTCAAGGCCTTGAATGCCTTCTCCTGAGCTTCTCCCCAGCTGAATCCACGTTCTTCTTCACTACTGCCGTCAGTGGTGAGGCAATACTGCTGAAGTTGGGCACGAATCTCCTATAGAAGCTGGCCAGTCCGTGGAAGCTCCTTACTTGGCTGATGTTTCCTGGTGTTGGCCATTCTTGTATGGCTCGAATCTTCTCCTCATCAACCTGTAGGCCCTGTGAACTCACAACAAAACCTAAAAGACAAGCTTATCAGTACAAAGGTGCACTTCTTGAGATTGGCATAAAGCTCTTCTTGTCGAAGGGTTTTAAGGACCATCTCAAGATGTGTGAGGTGTTCCCGTAGGCACTTACTATAAACAAGTATGTCATCAAAATAAACTACCACAACTTACTGATGTACGCCCTAAGAACTTGGTTCATAAGGCGCATGAAGGTGCTTGGGGCATTAGTCAAGCCAAATGGCATGACTGTCCACTCGAGAGTCCTTGCTTTGTCTTGAAAGCAGTCTTCCACTCATCACCTTCCTTCATTCTTACCTGGTGGTATCCACTTTTGAGGTCTATCTTGGAAGACCGTGGCTCCACTCAGCTCATCTAGCATGTCATCCAGTCGTGGTATTGGATGCCTATACTTGACTGTGATGTTGTTGATTGCTCGGCAGTCCACACACATGCGCCAAGTCCCATCCTTCTTGGGCACTAGTAGCACTGGTACAGCACATGGACTGAGGCTCTCTCGAACATATCCTTTCTCCAGGAGCTCCTTGACTTGCTTCTCAAGCTCCTTGGACTCCTCTGGACTCATCCGGTAGGCTGGCCGGTTGGGCAGGGCTGCTCCGGGCACTAGATCAATCTGGTGTTCTATGCCACGTAAAGGAGGCAAGCCTGCTGGTATCTCCTCTGGAAATACATCCTGGAATTTGTTGAGGAGTGTTGCTACTTCATGAGGTAGCTCTACCTGTCCCTGTTCTATACTCAACACTTCCTTGAAAACCATTAGTAACATTAAGTCCTTGAGGCTAAAGCTCTCCGGACATGACTAGGTTGAATAAGAAAGTTAGACTTGACAAGTTTCTTTTCCTTACTCATTTGGAGTTGTAGCTCATGTACTTGGGCAGGTGTAAGAGGAGCTAGGCTGACCTTTCTCTTGTCATGCACGAAGGTGTATAGATTGGTTCGCCATCATGCCTGGTCTCTTTGTCAAACTGCCATGGTCTTCCTAGTAGAAGATGGCCAGCTTGCATGGGCACCACGTCGCACACGACCTGGTCTTGGTACTTGCCCACACTGAATGGCACATTGACTTGCTCATGAATCTTGAGCTCCACTTTGTCATCAAGCCATCTCAGTCTATATGGTCGAGGATGCCGTGTCCTCTCTAGACCTAGCTTATCAACCATATACGCACTAGCAACGTTAGTGCAAGAACCACCATCTATGATGAGGTTACATACCTTTCCCTTGATGGTGCAACGGCTGTGGAAGATGTTCTCCCTTTGGATGGTCTCTGAAGGATCCACCATTGCACTGAGGATACGTCTAGTGACCAGCACTTCCCCACATCAGGGTACTCAATGTCACCATATTCTCCTTCTGGCTCATAGTCCTCTTCATCTTGGGACTCATATTCTCCTGCCTCCGTAATCAGCATGACTTGGTTGTTTGGGCACTCCCTTGAGATGTGTCCACGTCCCCTTCACTTGAAACAAGTTATGTCACGTGATCTTTGAGGGTTAGAAGACTTACCAGGCTCTCTCTGGTCACGGGTGGGTTCAGGAGGCTTGCTCTTGAACCTTGACTCGATCTCTACGCTTTTGCCTTTGTCCACTGTCTTAGGCATGTTGCTTGGTGCCCAAGGTGTCTTAGGCTTGCTGCGGATGTCTTGGCTCTTACGTTTGATGTGCTGTTCAGCTTGCACAGATAGGTGGAACAAGTCCTTGAAGTCGTTGTAGATTTGCCTTTCCACCTTGCAGCTGATCCTTTCTTGGAGTCCATCCAAGAATTGTGCCATCAATGCTTCTTCATCATCATTGAGCTCCAATCTGTTCCTTAACCTCTCGAACTCTTCATAGTACTCCTCTACTGATCTGGTACCCTGCTTAAGAGTACGAAAACGTCGTTGCAAATCCCTATGAAAGTAAGGTGGAACATACCTTTGTCGCATGAGGTCTTTCATGTCGACCCATGAGTCTACGGGTCTCATTCTCTTCCTCCTTCTGTCAGATACCTCACGATCCCACCAGATGAGGGCATTGTCCGTGAGTTGTGCTACTGCCATTGAGACTCTCCTAGGTCCTGGTTGGTTGTAGTGATCAAAGATATGATCCATTCGCTTCTCCCAATCTAGGTAAGCCTCGGGGTCTACTTTTCCTGCAAAAGTTGGAGGAGTTAGTTTAACATCAGGATGAATTACCCGGTTATAGGTGTGTTCATCTCCATCCTCATGACGTCTAGGAGGCATTCTTGGTCTCTGGTGAAGACCATATGGCTCAAAGCCATCATCTTCTGCCTCTGGTTGCCGTGGAGGTCCTCTCGGCCTATGGTGATAGTTATGAGGTTGCGTGTCCTCATCTCCATCTGGCTGGGGTTCCTCCTGTTCGTGCCGTGTCCTAAGGTACTCAGGACCCTCAGGACGATCTGGCTCAGCTCTCACGTGCCTTATGGCCTGGAATCTTACTGGTCTCTCCACGCTCCAACCTCTAGCCTATGGATGCGAGTTGTGTTTGGAGTGTGGTGAACATGGCCATCATGGCTTCAGCTGCGTCTCTATTCTCTTCTCCCATGTATGCTACAAAGAAAGAAGACAATTAGGTGCTCCTAAATTATTAGGAGAGTTTTCTTTTATATGTGGTTTGAAAAAAATGCAAAAGGAAAAATTCTAAAGGAAAGGAAATTCGACCAAGAAAAAGGAAACTTCTAGACAACTTGTGCTAGCTGTCCAATTTCGAAATATCTTATTTATCTTTTCCTTTTCTTTTCTTTTCTTTTTAATTAAACTTAAAATAAAGAAATAAGACTTAAACAAAAGGAAAACTCGTATGCAATGCAAAAGTGAATCTAAACCCTAGTGATACACGTGGGAGGCTAGATGCACTTTCGGTTTGAAGTTTGAGGTTATCTTTTTGATTTTTCTTGAATGCGACTTAAACTAATGCAAGAACACAAAACAAAACAAGCAAAAGGATAGAAACAACCTGGTTTAGGAGCTTTAAGCTCTGATACCAAAATGATACAAGCCTTGATTCAAGGATGTATCTTGGGCTGTTTGTAGAAGATTAGGTGAGAAACTCAACCTTAGGCTTCTGGATAGGGGTTTTCTGGTTGGTAAAAGATGTAAGGGTGAAGTGAACCACACGAGGGTGATGAACCTCGTGATAAATCACAAACTTAGAGCTAGGAGGGCTGGTCTCAACTAGGTTCTAAGCGCACAAGATTCTTTGAGAGAAAACTTGTAAAAAAAAGTTCTACTTTATTTAATATCAAAAAGGTTGTTGAACTACAATGCTGGAAGGAGCCTTATTAATATGCTCGACAGCTTGACCTTCTAGGATCGACTCAAAGAAAGAAAAGGAAAGATTACAAAAGTGCACAAATGGAAAATGTACAAAAGTGCATAACCGAAAAAGGACCTATTCCTAAAATGTCTTTGACTCAAAAATGTAAACAATCTAGATCCTACCCTGCAAAACAGAAAGAGGCATATATTCGAATTGAAACTTACCTTACTTACCTCACGGCCAAGAAATGGAAGGTGGCCGTCCTTGTGGCATGCACACGCCTTGCTCCTAGTCTTCGACTTGGAGTAGGGTTAGGAATCCTTGGGCCCTGACCTCTCTTGCCACTAAAGCCCAAGTCTCTGAAGTCCCTTGCATTGTTGAGAAGCCTTTGGACTCTTCTTTGCACTTCTGGCCCATTGTCCTTAGTCGATCTTCCTCTAGGAACTTGTCGACCCACAAGCTGAACTTGTGGAAGAGTGCTCTTGATCTGCTCCTTGTCATTGCTCCTGGTGGCACTACTGGTGTAGAGACTTCGTCTAGATGCATGTCCTGAAGCTGGTAGCTTATCTGGTCCGAGTCTCCTTGTGTAGAAGTTGAAATGCTCGTGTACCTGGATGCGCTGGACTGAGGTACTGGCGAATGCCTTCTGGACCGCTTGATCCTGGAGTCCAAGGCCCGGAGTGTCATCCATGTCGCCACCAATTGTGCCGGAGGCTTGGGCCTCTCCGCCGGCAATGCTGATCGGTCCGGTCCTGCTGGTTGAGGGTCCGGCGGTACCGCTTGGGCCAGCAGACGTGCCAAATGGCCCGGCTGTCTCGGGCAAGCTTCCTGGTCGTCCAGTCTGATCTCCTGGCCGGACATACGACCTGATGTCCTCATCACTAACTGATACAAGCCTCGATTCAAGGCTTATAGGGCTGTTTTGTTAGGTAGAAACTTTTAGACTTCTTGGATAGTTTGTTGGTATGGAAAGGTGAAGTGAACCACACGAGGGGTGATGAACCTCGTGATAAATCACAAACATAGAGCTTGGAGGGCTGGTCTAAATTAGATTCTAAGCGCACAAGATTCTTGAGAGAAAACTTGTTGAGAAAAGTTTTACTTTATTAATATCAAAAAGGTTGTCGAACTACAATGCTGGAAGGAGCCTTATTAATATGCTCGACAGCTTGACCTTCTAGGGTCGACTCAAATAAAGAAAAGGAAAGTTTACAAAAGTGCACAAATGGAAAAGATACAAAAGTGTATAACCGAAAAAGGACATATTCCAAAAATGTTCTTGACTCAAAAAAGTAAAGAATCTAGATCCTACCCTGCAAAACAGAAAGAGGCATATATTCGAATTGAAAAGTACCTTAACTTACCTCACAGCCAAGAAAAGGAAGGTGGCCGTCCTTGTGGCATGCACGCGCCTTGCTCCTAGTCTTTGACTTGGAGTAGGGTTAAGAATCTTTGGGCCCTGACCTCTCTTGCCACTAAAGCCAAAGTCTCTGATGTTCCTTGTGTTGTTGAGAAGTCTTTGGACTCTTCCTTGCACTTCTGGCCCATTTTCCTTTGTCGATCTTCCTCTAGGAGCTTGTCGACCCATAAGCTGAATTTGTGGACGAGTGCCCTTGATCTGCTTCTTGTCATTGCTCCTTGAGGTACCACTGGTGTAGAGACTTCCTCTAGATGCATCTCCTGGAGCTGATAGCTCATCTGGTTCGAGTCTTCTTGGGTAAAAGTGGAAATGCGCGTGTACTCGGCTGGATCGGCTGTACCGGCTGGATTGTGCGAGGTACTGGCCGGAATGCCTTCATGACCGGCCAAGTTGTTCCCGCAGTCAGTGGCATCACCAAGGGGACCGGCGGTGATACAAGCCTCGATTCAAGGCTTATATGCGCGTGGGCTGTTTGGAGAAGGTTAGGTGAGAAACTCGACCTTAGACTTCTTGGATAGGGGTTTTTGAGTTGGTATTCGATGGAGGGGTGAAGTGAACCACACGAGGGGTGATGAACCTCGTGATAAATCACAAACTTAGAGCTAGGAGGGCTGGTCTCAACTAGGTTCTAAGCGCACAAGATTCTTAGAGAGAAAACTTGTTGGAAAAAGTTCTACTTTATTAATATCAAAAAGGTTGTCGAACTACAATGCTGGAAGGAGCCTTATTAATATGCTCGACAGCTTGACCTTCTAGGGTCGACCCAAATAAGAAAAGGAAAACTTACAAAAGTGCACAAAGGAAAAGATACAAAAGTGTATAATCGAAAAAGGACTTATTCCTAAAATGTTCTTGACTCAAAAATGTAAAGCATCTAGATCCTACCCTGCAAAATAGAAAGAGGCATATATTTGAATTGAAACTTACCTTAACTTACCTCACGGCCAAGAAATGGAAGGTGGCCGTCCTTGTGGCATGCACGCGCCTTGCTCCTAGTCTTCGACTTGGAGTAGGGTTACAAATCTTTGGGCCCTGACCTCTCTTGTCACTAAAGCCCAAGTCTCTGATGTTCCTTGTGTTGTTGAGAAGCCTTTGGACTCTACTTTGCTCTTCTGGGCCATTGTCCTTAGATGATCTTCCTCTAGGAGCTTGTCGACCCATAAGCTGAATTTGTGGAAGAGTGCCCTTGATCTGTTTCTTGTCATTGCTCCTTGAGGTACTACTGGTGTAGATACTTCTTCTAGGTGCATGTCCTGGAGCTGGTAGCTCATTTGGTCCGAGTCCTCTTGTGTGGAAGTGGAAATGCGCGTGTACTCGGCTGGATCGGCTGTACCGGCTGGACTGTGCGCGGTACTGGCCAGGATGCCTTCAGGACTGGCCAAGTTGATCCCGGAGTTGGCGGCATCACCAGAGGGACCGGCGGTGTGATCCACGTCCCCACCAAGTGTGCCGGAAGCTTGGGCCTCTCCACCGGCGATGCTGACCGGTCTGGTCTTATAGGTCGAGGGTCCGGCGGTACTGTCTGGTCCGGCAGACGTGCCAGATGGTCCTGCTGTCTCGGGCAAGCTTCCTGGTTGGCCAGTCTGGTCTCCTGGCTGGATGTACGACCTGATGTCCTCATCATTCCCTCCCTCTTCAGTAGGTTTTGTCCTCAAAACTGGTTCATCTGCATGGAAAGGGGCTAAGTCAGTAACATTGAACGTATTGGACACATTAAACTCACCTGGCAGCTCGATCCGGTAGGCGTTGTTGTTGATCCTCTCGAGCACTCTGAATGGTCCATCTCCTCTTGGTGCTAGCTTGGAACTCCTTAGGTTTGGGAACCTCTCCAGCCGTAGGTGTAGCCACACCCAATCGCCTGGTTGAAAGATCACCTCCTTTCTTCCCTTGTTGGCATGAGTCGCGTACTGTCCGGTCCTCTTCTCCAAGTTTTCTGCTACCTTCCGGTGTAATCTCCTTATGAAATCTGCCTTGGATGCTCCGTTGAGGTTGGTCATCTCAGCTGGTGGTAGTGGTGTTTGCTCCAATGGGGTGAGAGGGTTGAAGCCGTATACCACTTCAAATGGTGTCTTCTTGATTGCTGAGTGCACGGCTCGGTTGTAAGCAAACTCTATGTATGGCAGGCACTCCACCCAAGTCTGTAGGTTCTTCCCTAGTGTAGTTCTGAGAAGAGTTGATAGTGTCCTGTTGACAACTTCAGTTTGGCCATCGGTTTGAGGATGGCAGGTGGTAGAGAAGAGTAGCTTCGTCCCTAGCTTTCTCCAAAGGGTCCTCCAGAAATGGCTGAGAAATTTGGTGTCCCTGTCTGATACGATTGTCCTCGGCACTCCATGAAGCCGTACTATCTCCCTGAAGAACAGCTCAGCTGTTTGCGTGGCATCATTGACATTGGCACATGGAATGAAGTGTGCCATCTTGGAGAATCTGTCCACCACTACAAAGATTGCATCTTTGTGGTTGATCTTGGGCAGACCTAGAACAAAGTTCATTGAGATGTCCACCCATGGATGTGTGGGTATGGGAAGTGGGAGATACAACCCGTGAGGTTGCACTCGGGACTTTGCCTTCTTTCAAGTGATGCATCTTGCACAATGAGCTTCTACTTTCCTCTTGATGTGTGGCCAGCAGAAGTGCTCCTTGACCACTGCTAGAGTCTTGTCGACACCAAAGTGGCCCATGAGTCCTCCTCCATGAGCTTCTCGGATGATAAGCTCCCTTAATGATCCTTGTGGTATGCACAGCCTTCTTTCTCGGAACAAGAATCCCTCATGGATGTAGAACTTGGCATGACTCCCTGTGCCACACTCCTTGTAGCTCTCAGCAAAGTCAGGATCATCCTTGTATAGGTCCTTGATGTGCTCGAATCCTAGGAACTTTGCCTCCATGGTTGATATCAAGGCAAACCTCCTTGATAGTGCATCGGCTACCCCATTGTCTTTGCCCTTCTTGTACTTGATGATGTACGGGAAGGTCTCTATGAACTCCATCCACCTGGCATGTCTCCTCTTGAGATTGGTTTGCCCTCTGAGGTGTTTGAGAGTCTCGTGATCAGTGTGGATCACAAACTCCTTGGACAGCTAGTAATGCTGCCAAGTCTCCAATGCTCGGACAAGGGCATAAAGCTCCTTGTCATAAGTGGGGTAGTTCAGTGAGCACCACCTAGCTTCTCACTGAAGTATGCCACTGGTCTCCCTCCTTGGCTTAGCACTGCTCCTATGCCTATTCCAGAGGCATCACACTCCACTTCAAACGTCTTGTTGAAGTCGGGCAGGACTAGCACTGGTGCATGTGTAAGGCTGTCCTTCAAGGCCATGAATGCCTTCTCCTGAGCTTCTCCCCAGCTGAATCCCACGTTCTTCTTCACTACTGCCGTCAATGGTGAGCTATACTGCTGAAGTTGGGCACGAATCTCCTATAGAAGCTGGCCAGTCCGTGGAAGCTCCTCACTTGGCTGATGTTTCCTGGTGTTGGCCATTCTTGTATGGCTCGAATCTTTTCTTCATCAACCTGTAGGCCCTGTGAACTTACAACAAAACCTAGAAAGACAAGTTTATCAGTACAAAAGGTGCACTTCTTGAGATTGGCATAAAGCTCTTCTTGTCGAAGGGTTTTAAGTACCATATCAAGATGTGTGAGGTGTTCCCGTAGGCACTTACTATAAACCAGGATATCATCAAAGTAAACAACCACAAACTTACTGATGTACGCCCTAAGAACTTGGTTCATAAGGCGCATGAAGGTGCTTGGGGCATTAGTCAAGCCGAATGGCATGACTGTCCACTCGTAGAGTCCTTGCTTTGTCTTAAAAGCAGTCTTCCACTCATCACCTTCCTTCATTCTTACCTGGTGGTATCCACTTTTGAGGTCTATCTTGGAGAAGACCGTGGCTCCACTCAGCTCATCTAGCATGTCATCCAGTCGTGGTATTGGATGCCTGTACTTGACAGTGATGTTGTTGATTGCTCGGCAGTCCACGCACATGCGCCAAGTCCCATCCTTCTTGGGCACTAGTAGCACTGGTACGGCACATGGACTGAGGCTCTCTAGAACATATCCTTTCTCCAGGAGCTCCTTGACTTGCTTCTCAAGCTCCTTGGACTCCTCTGGACTCATCCGGTAGGCTGGCCGGTTGGGCAGGGCTGCTCTGGGCACTAGATCAATCTGGTGTTCTATGCCACGTAAAGGACGCAAGCCTGCTGGTATCTCCTCTGGAAATACATCCTGGAATTTGTTGAGGAGAGTTGCTACTTCAGGAGGTAGCTCTACCTGTCCCTGTTCTACACTCAAAACTTCTTTGAAGACCATTAGTACCATTAAATCCTTTGAGGCTAAAGCTCTCCGGACATGGCTTGGTTGAATAAGAAAATTAGACTTGATAAATTACTTTTCCTTACTCATTTGGAGTTGTAGCTCGTGTACCTGGGCAGGTGTAAGAGGAGCTAGGCTGACCTTTCTCTTGTCATGCACGAAGGTGTAGAGATTGGTTCGGCCATCATGCCTGGTCTCTTTGTCAAACTGCCATGGTCTTCCTAGTAGAAGATGGCCAGCTTGCATGGGCACCACGTCGCACAAGACTTGATCCTGGTACTTGCCCACACTGAATGGTACAATGACTTGTTCATGGATCTTTAGCTCCACTTTGTCATCGAGCCATCTCAGTCTATATGGTCGAGGATGCCTTGTCTTCTCTAGACCTAGCTTATTAACCATATATGCACTAGCAACGTTAGTGGAAGAACCACCATCTATGATGAGGTTACATACCTTGCCCTTGATGGTGCAACGGCTGTGGAAGATGTTCTCCCTTTGGATGGTCTCTGAAGGATCCACCATTGCACTGAGGATACGTCTAGTGACCAGCACTTCCCCCACATCAGGGTACTCAATGTCACCATACTCTACTTCTGGCTCATAGTCCTCTTCATCTTGGGACTCATACTCTCCTGCCTCCGTAATCAGCATGACTCGGTTGTTTGGGCACTCCCTTGAGATGTGTCCACGTCCCCTGCACTTGAAACAAGTTATGTCACGTGATCTTTGAGGGTTAGAAGACTTACCAGGATCTCTCTGGTCACGGGTGGGTTCAGGAGGCTTGCTCTTGAACCTTGACTCGATCTCTATGCTCTTGCCTTTGTCTACGGTCTTGGGCATGTTGCTTGGTGCCCAAGGTGTCTTAGGCTTGCTGCGGATGTCTTGGCTCTTACGTTTGATGTGCTGCTGAGCTTGCACAGATAGGTGGAACAAGTCTTTGAAGTCATTGTAGATTTGCCTTTCCACCTTGCGGCTGATCCTTTCTTGGAGTCCATCCAAGAATTGTGCCATCAATGCTTCTTCATCATCATTGAGCTCCAATCTGTTCCTTAACTTCTCGAACTCTTCATAGTACTCCTCTACTGATCTGGTACCCTTCTTAAGAGTACAAAAACGACGTTGCAAATCTCTATGAAAGTAAGGTGGAACAAACCTTTGTCGCATGAGGTCTTTTGTCGACCCATGAGTCTACGGGTCTCATTCTCTTCCTCCTTCTGTCAGATACCTCACGATCCCACCAGATGAGGGCATTGTCCGTGAGTTGTGCTACTGCCATTGAGACTCTCCTAGGTCCTGGTTGGTTGTAGTGATCAAAGATATGATCCATTCTCCTCTCCCAATCTAGGTAAGCCTCGGGGTCTAGTTTTCCTGCAAAATTTGGAGGAGTTAGTTTAACATCAGGATGAATTACCCGGTTGTAGGTGCGTTCATCTCCATCCTCATGATGTCTTGGAGGCATTCTTGGTCTCTGGTGAAGACCATATGGCTCAAAGCCATCATCTTCTGCCTCTGGTTGCCGTGGAGGTCCTCTCGGCCTATGGTGATAGTTATGAGGTTGTGTGTCCTCATCTCCATCTGGCTGGGGTTCCTCCTGTTCGTGCTGTGTCCTAAGGTGCTCAGGACCCTCAGGACGGTCTTGCTCAGCTCTCACGTGCCTTATGGCCTGGAATCTCACCGGTCTTTCCACGCGCTCCAACCTCTCGCCTATGGATGCGAGTTGTGTTTGGAGTGTGGTCAACATGGCCATCATGGCTTCGGTTGCTTCTCTATTTTCTTCTCCCATGGTGTCCTACAAAGAAAGAAGACAAGTTAGGATGCTCCTAAATTGATAGGAGGGTTTTCTTTTTATAAGGGATTCGAAAAAATGCAAAAAGGAAAAATCCTAAGGAAAGGAAATTCGAATAAAAGGAAAAGGAAACTTCCTAGACAACTTGTGCTAGCTGTCCAATTCGAAATCTTTTGGGTATTTTCCTATTTTATTTTCTTTTCTTTTTGTTTTCTTTTTAATTTAACTTAAAATTAATGGAAATATGAATTAAACAAAAAGGAAAACGTGAATGGCAATGCAAAAATGAATCTAAACCCTAGTGATACACGTAGAAGGCTAGATGCACTCGGTTTGGAGTTTGAGGTTTTTTTTTTCTTGAATGCGACTTAAACTAATGCAAGAACAAAAAAACAAAACAAGTAAAAGGATAGAAACAACCTGGTTTAGGAGCTTTAAGCTCTGATACCAAAATGATACAAGCCTCGATTCAAGGCTTATATGCGCGTGGGCTGTTTGGAGAAGGTTAGGTGAGAAACTCGACCTTAGACTTCTTGGATAGGGGTTTTTGAGTTGGTATTCGATGGAGGGGTGAAGTGAACCACACGAGGGGTGATGAACCTCGTGATAAATCACAAACTTAGAGCTAGGAGGGCTGGTCTCAACTAGGTTCTAAGCGCACAAGTCTCTCTTGAGAGAAAGCTCGTAGGGGAAAAGTTCTACTTTATTAATAATCAAAAGGTTGTCGAACTACAATGCTGGAAGGAGCCTTATTAATATGCTCGACAGCTTGACCTTCTAGGGTCGACCCAAATAAGAAAAGGAAAACTTACAAAAGTGCACAAAGGAAAAGATACAAAAGTGTATAATCGAAAAAGGACCTATGCCTAAAATGTTCTTGACTCAAAAATGTAAAGCATCTAGATCCTACCCTGCAAAACAGAAAGAGGCATATATTTGAATTGAAACTTACCTTAACTTACCTCACGGCCAAGAAATGGAAGGTGGCCGTCCTTGTGGCATGCACGCGCCTTGCTCCTAGTCTTCGACTTGGAGTAGGGTTACAAATCTTTGGGCCCTGACCTCTCTTGCCACTAAAGCCCAAGTCTCTGATGTTCCTTGTGTTGTTGAGAAGCCTTTGGACTCTACTTTGCTCTTCTGGCCCATTGTCCTTAGATGATCTTCCTCCAGGAGCTTGTCAACCCATAAGCTGAATTTGTGGAAGAGTGCCCTTGATCTGCTTCTTGTCATTGCTCCTTGAGGTACTACTGGTGTAGATACTTCTTCTAGGTGCATGTCCTGGAGCTGGTAGCTCATTTTGTCTGAGTCCTCTTGTGTGGAAGTGGAAATGCGCGTGTACTCGGCTGGATCGGCTGTACCGGTTGGACTGTGTGAGGTACTGGCCGGGATGCCTTCAGGACCGGCCAAGTTGATCCCGGAGTTGGCGGCATCACCAGAGGGACTGGCGGTGTCATCCACGTCCCCACCAAGTGTGCCGGAAGCTTGGGCCTCTCCGCCGGCGATGCTGACCGGTCTGGTCTTATAGGTCGAGGGTCCGGCGGTACTGTCTGGTCTGGCAGACGTGCCAGATGGTCCTGCTGTCTCGGGCAAGCTTCCTGGTCGGCCAGTCTGGTCTCCTGGCTGGATGTACGACCTGATGTCCTCTGATACTAGCCTTGATTCAAGGATGTATGCGCTTGGGCTGTTTGGAGAAGTTTAGGTGAGAAACTCGTCCTTAGACTTCTTGGATAGGGGTTTTGGGTTGGTATTCGATGGAAAGGTGAAGTGAACCACACGAGGGGTGATGAACCTCGTGATAAATCACAAACTTAGACGTAGGAGGGCTGGTCTCAACTAGATTCTAAGTGCACAAGATTCTTGATAGAAAACTTGTTAGAGAAAAAGTTCTATCTTTATTAATATCAAAAAGGTTGTCGAACTACAATGCTGGAAGGAGCCTTATTAATATGCTCGACAGCTTGACCTTCTAGGGTCGACTCAAATAAAGAAAAGGAAAGTTTACAAAAGTGCACAAATGGAAAAGATACAAAAGTGTATAACCGAAAAAAGACCTATTCCTAAAATGTTCTTGACTCAAAAATGTAAAGAATCTAGATCCTACCATGAAAAACAGAAACAGGCATATATTCGAATTGAAACTTACCTTAACTGACCTCATGGCCAAGAAATGGAAGGTGGCCATCCTTGTGGCATGCATGCGCCTTGCTCCTAGTCTTCGACTTGGAGTAGGATTAAGAATCTTTGGGCCCTGACCTCTCTTGCCACTAAATCCCAAGTCTCTGATGTCCCTTGTGTTGTTGAGAAGCCATTGGACTCTTCCTTGCACTTCTGGTCCATTGTCCTTAGTCGATCTTCCTCTAGGAGCTTGTCGACCCATAAGCTGAATTTGTGGAAGAGTGCCCTTGATCTGCTTCTTGTCATTGCTCCTGGTGGCACTACTGGTGTGGATACTTGCTCTAGATGCATGTCCTGAAGCTGGTAGCTTACCTGGTCCGAGTTTCCTTGTGTAGAAGTTGAATTGCTCGTGCACTCGGCTGGATCGGCTGTACCGGCTGGAATGTGCGAGGTACTGGCCGGGATGCCTTCAAGACCGGCCAAGTTGATCCCGGAGTTGGTGGCATCACCAAGGGGAACGGCGGTGTCATCCACATCGCCACCAAGTGTGCCGGAAGCTTGGGCCTCTCCACCGGCAATGCTGACCGGTCTGGTCCTATTGGTCGAGGGTCCGGTGGTACTGCTTGGCCCAGCAGATGTGCCAGATGGTCCGGCTGTCTCGGGCAAGCTTCCTGGTCGGCCAGTCTGGTCTCCTGGCTGGATGTATGACCTGATCTCCTCATCATCCCCTCCCTCTTCAGTAGGTTTTGTCGTCAAAACTGGTTCATCTGCATGGAAAGGGGCTAAGTCAGTAACGTTGAACGTATTGGACACATTAAACTCACCTGGGAGCTCGATCCGGTAGGCTTTGTTGTCGATCCTCTTGAGCACTCTGAATGGTCCATCTCCTCTTGGTGCTAGCTTGGAACTCCTTAGGTTTGGGAACCTCTCCTGCCGTAGGTGTAGCCACACCCAATCGCCTGGTTGAAAGATCACCTCCTTTCTTCCCTTGTTGGCATGACTCACGTACTGTCCGGTCCTTTTCTCCAAATTTTCTGCTACCTTCTGGTGTAACCTCCTTATGAACTCTTCCTTGGATGCTCCGTTGAGGGTTGTCATCTCAGCTGGTGGTAGTGGCGTTTGCTCCAATGGGGTGAGAGGGTTGAAGCCGTATACTACTTCAAATGGTGTCTTCGTGCTTGCTGAGTGCACAACTCGGTTGTAAGCGAACTCTATGAATTGCAGGCACTCCACCCAATTCTTTAGGTTCTTCCCTAGTGTAGTCCTGAGAAGAGTTGATAGTGTCCTGTTGACAACTTCAGTTTGGCCATCGGTTTGAGGATGGCAGGTGGTAGAGAAGAGTAGCTTCGTCCCTAGCTTTCTCCAAAGGGTCCTCCAGAAATGGCTGAGAAATTTGGTGTCCCTGTCTGATACGATTGTCCTCGGCACTCCATGAAGCCGTACTATCTCCCTGAAGAACAGCTCAGCTGTTTGCGTGGCATCATTGACATTGGCACATGGAATGAAGTGTGCCATCTTGGAGAATCTGTCCACCACTACAAAGATTGCATCTTTGTGGTTGATCTTGGGCAGACCTAGAACAAAGTTCATTGAGATGTCCACCCATGGATGTGTGGGTATGGGAAGTGGGAGATACAACCCGTGAGGTTGCACTCGGGACTTTGCCTTCTTGCAAGTGATGCATCTTGCACAATGAGCTTCTACTGTCCTCTTGATGTGTGGCCAGTAGAAGTGCACCTTGACCACTGCTAGAGTCTTGTCGACACCAAAGTGGCCCATGAGTCCTCCTCCATGAGCTTCTCGGATGATAAGCTCCCTCAATGATCCTTGTGGTATGCACAACCTTCTCTCTCGGAACAAGAATCCCTCATGGATGTAAAACTTGCCTTGACTCCCTGTGCCACACTCCTTGTAGCTCTCAGCAAAGTCAGGATAATCCTTGTATAATGCCTTGATGTGCTCGAATCCTAGGACCTTTGCCTCCATGGTTGATATCAAGGCAAACCTTCTTGATAGTGCATCGGCTACCACATTATCTTTGCCCTTCTTGTACTTGATGACGTACGGGAAGGTCTCTATGAACTCCATCCACCTGGCATGTCTCCTCTTGAGATTGGTTTGCCCTCTGAGGTGTTTGAGAATCTCATGATCAGTGTGGATCACAAACTCCTTGGACAGCAAGTAATGCTGCCAAGTCTCCAATGCTCGGACAAGGGCATAAAGCTCCTTGTCATAAGTGGGGTAGTTCAGTGAGGCAACACCTAGCTTCTCACTGAAGTATGCCACTGGTCTCCCTCCTTTGATTAGTACTGCTCCTATGCCTATTCCAGAGGCATCACACTCCACTTCAAACGTCTTGTTGAAGTCGGGCAGGACTAGCCTTGGTGCATGTGTAAGGCTGTCCTTCAAGGCCTGGAATGCCTTCTCCTGAGCTTCTCCCCAGCTGAATCCCACATTCTTCTTCACTACTGCCGTCAATGGTGAGGCAATACTGCTGAAGTTGGGCACGAATCTCCGATAGAAGCTGGCCAGTCCGTGGAAGCTCCTTACTTGGCTGATGTTGCCTGGTTTTAGCCACTCTTGTATGGCTCGAATCTTCTCTTCATCATCCTGTAGGCCCTGTGAACTTACAACAAAACCTAAAAAGACAAGTTTATCAGTACAAAAGATGCACTTCTTGAGATTGGCATAAAGCTCTTCTTGTCGAAGGGTTTTAAGTACCATCTCAAGATGTGTGAGGTGTTCCCGTAGGCACTTACTATAAACCAATATATCATTAAAGTAAACCACTACAAACTTACTGATGTACGCCCTAAGAACTTGGTTCATAAGGCGCATGAAGGTGCTTGGGGCATTAGTCAAGCCAAACGGCATGACTGTCCACTCGTAGAGCCCTTGCTTTGTCTTGAAAGCAGTCTTCCATTCATCACCTTCTTTCATCCTGACCTGGCGGTATCCACTCTTGAGGTCTATCTTGGAGAAGACCGTGGCTCCACTCAGCTCATCTATCATGTCATCCAGCCGTGGTATTGGATGCCGGTACTTGACAGTGATGTTGTTGATTGCTCGGCAGTCCACACACATTCGCCAAGTCCCATCTTTCATGGGCACTAGTAGCACTGGTACGGCACATGGACTGAGGCTCTCTCGAACATATCCTTTCTCCAGGAGCTCCTTGACTTGCTTCTCAAGATCCTTGGACTCCTCTGGACTCATTCGGTAGGCTGGCCGGTTGGGCAGGGCTGCTCCGGGCACTAGATCGATCTGGTGTTCTATGCCACGTAAAGGAGGCAAGCCTGCTGGTATCTCCTCTGGAAACACATCCTGGAATTTGTTGAGGAGAGTTGCTACTTCAGGAGGTAGCTCTACCTGTTCCTGTTCTATACTCAAGATTTATTTGAAGACCATTAGTAACATTAAATCCTTCGAGGCTAAAGCTCTCCGGACATGGCTTGGTTGAATAAGGAAATTAGACTTGATAAGTTTCTTTTCCTTACTCATTTGGAGTTGTCGCTCGTGTACCTGGGCAGGTGTAAGAGGAGCCAAGCTGACCTTTCTTTTGTCATGCACAAAAGTGTAGAGATTGGTTCGGCCATCATGCCTGGTCTCTTTGTCAAACTGCCATGGTCTTCCTAGTAGAAGATGGCCAGCTTGCATGGGCACCACGTCGCACAAGACTTGATCCTGGTACTTGCCCACACTGAATGGTACAATGACTTGTTCATGGATCTTTAGCTCCACTTTGTCATCGAGCCATCTCAGTCTATATGGTCGAGGATGCCTTGTCTTCTCTAGACCTAGCTTATTAACCATATATGCACTAGCAACGTTAGTGGAAGAACCACCATCTATGATGAGGTTACATACCTTGCCCTTGATGGTGCAACGGCTGTGGAAGATGTTCTCCCTTTGGATGGTCTCTGAAGGATCCACCATTGCACTGAGGATACGTCTAGTGACCAGCACTTCCCCCACATCAGGGTACTCAATGTCACCATACTCTACTTCTGGCTCATAGTCCTCTTCATCTTGGGACTCATACTCTCCTGCCTCCGTAATCAGCATGACTCGGTTGTTTGGGCACTCCCTTGAGATGTGTCCACGACCCCTATACTTGAAACAAGTGATGTCACGTGATCTTTGAGGGTTAGAAGACTTACTAGGCTCTCTTTGGTCACGGGTTGGTTCAGGAGGCTTGCTTTTGAACCTGGACTCGATCTCTATGCTCTTGCCTTTGTCTACGGGCTTGGGCATGTTGCTTAGTGCCCAAGGTGTCTTAGGCTTGCTGTGGATGTCTTGGCTCTTATGTTTGATGTGCTGCTCAGCCTGGACAGATAGGTGGAACTAGTCTTTGAAGTCATTGTATATTTGCCTTTCCACCTTGCGGCTGATTCTTTCTTGGAGTCCATCCAAGAATTGTGCCATCAATGCTTCTTCATCATCATTGAGCTCCAATCTTTTCCTTAGCTTCTCGAACCGTTCATAGTACTCCTCTACTGATCTGGTACCCTGCTTAAGAGTACGAAAACGACGTTGCAAGTCTCTATGAAAGTAAGGTGGAACAAACCTTTGTCGCATGAGGTCTTTCATGTCGACCCATGAGTCTATGGGCCTCATTCTCTTCCTCCTTCTGTCAGATACCTCACGATCCCACCAGATGAGGGCATTGTCCGTGAGTTGTGCTACTTCCATTGAGACTCTCCTAGGTCCTGGTTGGTTGTAGTGATCAAAGATATGATCCATTCTTCTCTCCCAATCTAGGTAAGCCTCGCGGTCTACTTTTTCTGCAAAACTTGGAGGAGTTAGCTTAACATCAGGATGAGTTATCCGGTTGTATGCGTGTTCATCTCCATCCTCATGATGTCTAGAAGGCATTCTTGGTCTATGGTGAAGACCATATGGCTCAAAGCCATCATCTTCTGCCTCTGGGTTCCGTGGAGGTCCTCTCGGGCTATGGTGATAGTTATGAGGTTGTGTGTCCTCATCTCCATCTGGCTGGGATTCCTCCTGTTCTTGCCATTTCCTAAGGTGCTCAGGACCCTCAAGACGGTCTTGCTCAGCTCTCACGTGCCTTATGGCCTGGAATCTCACAGGCCTCTCCACGCGCTCCAATCTCTCGCCTATGGATGCGAGTTGCATTTGGAGGGTGGTGAACATGGCCATCATGGCTTCGGTTGCTTCTCTATTTTCTTCTGCCATTGTGCTACAAAGAAAGAAGACAAGTTATGATACTCCTAAATCATTAGAAGAGTTTTCTTTTATAAGGGGGGGATTCGAAAATGCAAAAAGGAAAAAATCTGAGAATTGGAAATTCAAAAATATGAAGATTTGAAAAAAAGGAAACTTTCTTGACAACTTGTACTAGCTGTCCAATTCGAATTCCTTTGGTATTTTTCCTATTTTCTTTTTCTTTTCTTTTTAATTTAACTTAAAAATAAAGGAAATATGATTTAAACAAAAAGGAAAACGTGAATGGCAATGCAAAAGTGATTCTAAACCCTAGTGATACACGTAGGAGCTAGATGCACTCAGTTTGGAGTTTGATGTTATTTTTTTTTATTTTTATTGAATGAAACTTAAACTAATGCAAGAACTAGAAACAAAACAAGCTAAAAGATAGAAACAACCTGGGTTAGGAGCTTTAAGCTCTGATACCAAGATGATACAAGCCTTGATTCAAGGATGTATGCGCGTGGGCTGTTTGGAGAAGTTTAGGTGAAAAACTCGTCCTTAGACTCTTGGATATGGGTTTTGGGTTGGTATTCGATGGAAAGGTGAAGTGAACCACACGAGGGGTGATGAACCTCGTGATAAATCACAAACTTAGACCTTGGAGGGCTGGTCTCAACTAGATTCTAAGCGCACAAGATTCTTCAGAGAAAACTTGTTGGGGAAAAAGTTCTATCTTTATTAATATCAAAAAAGTTGTCGAACTACAATGCTGGAAGGAGCCTTATTAATATGCTCGACAGCTTGACCTTCTAGGGTCGACTCAAATAAAAAGAGGAAAGATTACAAAAGTGCACAAATGGAAAAGATACAAAAGTGTATAACCGAAAAAGGACCTATTCCTAAAATGTTCTTGACGCAAAAATGTAAAGAATCTAGATCCTACCCTGCAAAACAGAAAGAGGCATATATTCAAATTGAAACTTACCTTAACTTACCTCATGGCCAAGAAATGGAATGTGGCCGTCCTTGTGGCATGCACGCACCTTGCTCCTAGTCCTCGACTTGGAGTAGGGTTAAGAATCTTTGGGCCCTGATCTCTCTTGCCACTAAAGCCAAAGTCTCTGATGTTCTTTTTGTTGTTGAGAAGCCTTTGGACTCGTCCTTGCACTTCTGTCTCATTGTCCTTAGTCGATCTTCCTCTAGGAGCTTGTCGACCCATAAGCTGAATTTGTGGACGAGTGCCCTTGATCTGCTTCTTGTCATTGCTCCTTGAGGTACCACTGGTGTAGAGACTTCCTCTAGATGCATGTCCTGGAGCTGGTAGCTCATCTGGTCCGAGTCTTTTTGTGTAGAAGTGGAAATGCGCGTGTACTCGGCTGGGTCGGCTGTACCGGCTGGATCGGCTGTACCGGCTGGATTGTGCGAGGTACTGGCTGGAATGCCTTCAGGACCGGCCAAGTTGATCCCGGAGTTGGTGGCATCACCAAGGGGAACGGCGGTGTCATCCACGTCGCCACCGAGTGTGCCGGAAGCTTGGGCCTATCCGCCGGCAATGCTGACCGGTCTGGTCCTATTGGTCGAGGGTCTGGCGGTACGGTTTGGTCCGGCAGACGTGCCAGATAGTCCGGCTGTCTTGGGCAAGCTTCCTGGTCGGCCAGTCTGGTCTCCCGGCTAGATGTACGACCTGATGTCCTCATCACATAGTGATGGGGATATCAGGTCGTATGGCCAGCCAGGAGACCAGACTGGCCGACCAGGGAGCTTGCCCGAGACAACCGGGCCATTTGGCACGTCTGCCGGCCCAAGCGGTACCGCCGTACCTTCGCCCAACAGGACTGGACCGATCAACATTGCCGGCAGAGAGGCCCAAACCTCCGGCCCAACTAGAGGCGGCGTGGATGACACCGCCGGTCCAATTGGAGACACCGCTGGCTCTGGAATTAACTTGGCTGGCTCAGAAGATATTCCGGCCAGTACCTCGCACAGTCCAGCCGGTATAGCCGATCCAGCCGAGTACACGGGCATTTCAACATCCACACAAGGAGACTCGGACCAGATAAGCTACCAACTTCAGGACATGCATCTAGAGGAAGTCTCTACACCAGTGGGGTGCCACCAGGAGCAATGACAAGGAGCAGATCAAGAGAACTCTTCCGCAAATTCAGCTTATGGGTCGACAAGCTCCTAGAGGATGATCGACAAAGGACAGTGGGCCTGAAGTGCAAAGAAGAGTCCAAAGGCTTCTCAACAATGCAAGGGACTTCAAAGACTTGGGCTTTAGTGGCAAGAGAGGTCAGGGCCCAAAGATTCCTAACCCTACTCCAAGTCGAAGACTAGGAGCAAGGCGCGTGCATGCCACAAGGACGGCCACCTTCCATTTCTTGGCCTTGAGGTAAGAAAGGTAAGTTTCAATTTGGATATTTGCCTCTTTCTGTTTTGCAGGGTAGGATTTAGATCTTTACATTTTTGAGTCAAAGACATTTTAGGAATAGGTCCTGGATTTGTGCACTTTTGTAAATTTTTCATTTCTCTTTGAGTCGACCCTAGAAGGTCAAGCTATAAGGCTCCTTCCAGCATGTAGTTTGACAACCTTTTTGATATTAATAAAGATACAAGTTTTCTCACGCTTAGATGGATGTCCTCATCACATCAGGTCGTATCAGCCAGGAGACCAGACTGGCCGACCAGGGAGCTTGCCCGAGACATGGGCCATTTGGCACGTCTGCCGGCCCAAGCGATACCGCTCTTCCGATCAACATTGCCGGCAGAGAGGCCCAAACCTCCGGCCCAACTAGAGGCGTGGATGACACCGCCGGTCCAATTGGAGACACCGCTGGCTCAAGAATAACTTGCCGGCTCAGAAGGCATTCCGGCCAGTACCTCGCACAGTCCAGCCGGTACAGTCGATCCAGCCGAGTACACGGGCATTTTAACATCACACAAGGAGACTCGGACCATATAAGCTACCCTTCAGGACATGCATCTAGAGGAAGTCTCTACACCAGTGGGGTGCCACCAGGAGCAATGACAAGGAGCAGATCAAGAGAACTCTTCCGCAAATTCAGCTTATGGGTCGACAAGCTCCTAGAGGATGATCGACAAAGGACAGTGGGCCTGAAGTGCAAAGAAGAGTCCAAAGGCTTCTCAACAATGCAAGGGACTTCAAAGACTTGGGCTTTAGTGGCAAGAGAGGTCAGGGCCCAAAGATTCCTAACCCTACTCCAAGTCGAAGACTAGGAGCAAGGCGCGTGCATGCCACAAGGACGGCCACCTTCCATTTCTTGGCCTTGAGGTAAGAAAGATAAGTTTTCAATTTGGATATTTGCCTCTTTCTGTTTTGCAGGGTAGGATTTAGATTCATTACATTTTTGAGTCAAAGACATTTTAGGAATAGGTCCTTTTTCGGTTATGCACTTTTGTAAGTTTTCCATTTGTGCACTTTTGTAAATTTTTCATTTCTCTTTGAGTCGACCCTAGAAGGTCAAGCTGCCGAGCATATTAATAAGGCTCCTTCCAGCATGTAGTTTGACAACCTTTTTGATATTAATAAAGTGCGAATTTTCTTACAAGTTTTCTCTCTAAGAATCTTGTGCGCTTAGAACCTAGTCGAGACCAGCTCTCCTAGCTCTAAGTTTGTGATTTATCACAAGGTTCATCACCCCTCGTGTGGTTCACTTCACCCTTCCGCCTCATACCAACCCAAAAACCCATATCCAAGAAGTCTAAGGGCGAGTTTCTCACCTAACCTTCTCCACACAGCCCATGCGCATATAAGCCTTGAATCGAGGCTTGTATCACATAGTCATCTCCATCCTCATGATATCTAGGGGGCATTCTTGGTCTCTAGTTGTGACCATATGGCTCGTAACCATTGCCCTCTTCTTCTGGTTGCCGTGGAGGTCCTCTCTGCCTAGGGTGATGGCTGCGAGGCTGGTGGCCCTCATCTTCATCCGTGTGGGGCTCCTCCTGTTCTGGCCGTGGCCTTGGGTGGTCAGAACCTCCAGCAGGGTCTTGGCCAGCACTCACGTGCTTTATGTCCTGGAATCTCACTGGCTTTTCCACACGCTTCAGCCTCTCGCCTATTGATGCGAGTTGAGTTCGGAGTGTAGTGAACATGGCCATCATGGCCTCGGTGGCATCTTGATTTCCTCCTTCAGCCATCGTGTTCTACAAAAAAGTAGGGTTAGTTGCTCCTAAGAATCCTTTAGGAGAGAGTTTTTCTAATATGAGAAATTTTAAAGAAAAAACAAAAATAGAAAAAGGAAAATCTAACAAAAGGAAAACAATTAATACGCAAATTTCCTACATTTTTGGCCGATTTTTCTTTTGATTTTCTTGTTAGTTTTCTTGTTCTTAGTTTTCAATTTGACCTAAATTTAATGGCAATTTTCTTTAGCAAAAAGGAAAAACAAAGATGCAATTAAAAAGAATGAACCTAAACCCTAGTGATGCACGTAGGAGATAGGTTGCACTCGGTTTGTTCTAAGTGATATTTTTTTGATTATTTTGAATGGAAATAAACTAATACACAAAACTGAATGAAGACTGAAATGAAGGCTAGAAACAACCTGGTTTTAGGAGCTTAAGCTCTGATACAAAATGATACAACCCTTGAATCACGGCCGTAGCACTCTTGGACTGGTTGAAGAATATTAGGCGAGAAGCTCGGCCTTAGGCTTCTGGAATGGGATTTTCTAGTGGGTATTGGATGGTGGGGTGCAGTGAACCACACGAGGGATGGAAAATCTTGTGATAAATCACAACTTAGAAGCTGGGAGGGCTGATCTCAACTAGGGTTCTAAGCGATTAGACTTTTTAGGAGAAAAACTCGGAAGAAAAATGCTCTCTTTATTAAAATTAAAAATTTGTCGAACTACAATGCTGAAGGAGCCTTATTAATATGTTTGACAGTTTTGACCTTCTAGGGTCAACCCAAAAAGAAAAGGAAAAGATACAAAAGTGCATAAAAGAAAGATTACAAAAGGGAATAACAAAAAAATGACTTCTATTTAAATGTTGTTGACTCAATAAAAATGGAAAGCTACTAATTCCTACCTTGCAAAACAGAAAAGGCAAATATATAATTGAAAACTTACCTATTTACCATTTGGCCATGAAATGGAAGTTGGGCAACCTTTGTTACACGCGCTTACTCTTCAATTTGAAGTAGGGTTATGAAGTGTTGGGCCTTGACATCTTTTGCCACGAGAGCCCAAATGATGAGGTCATCGGCCCAACCCCCGGCCAAATGCCCGGCCCGGCTTGCCCAATGAACACAAAGGCGGTCAAATACCTGCAAAAGGATACATGAGTGTATCTTCATGAATCCAAGCCTAACAAAGAATCGGCCAGCCAAGACAAAATCTGGCCTATAATCCTGACTCACATAGGACACGCGGCAACATGGAGCTCACCCCAAATTAGACCAGATCAGTTCATGTACCATACATCAAGTTGGAGTTTTCGAAAGTTACCATATTTGGAACTTTCCTTATATGAAAGTCTCCAAACGTTTCTTTGGCGACCAGGATACTTTTTGGTACTTCTACGAGCTCCCTTAAGCACTTATAGAAGTGCAAATACGCCTTGGACCAGGCGGGTCCATCCATGCCTTCAAATGAACCGATTGGAGACCTTTATGGCATGTGAGATGGCCAACTGGTTTAATCACTTGCAAACCAAAACATGGTGTCCAGAAGATATTATTAAGGCCCTAAGGAAGCCCAAAATAAACCTACCATACACCAGCCACCATAGGATCAAGCGACTCTCTTTCCTCCAATACTTTCCATTTATGGACCGAAGTACACTTAATGTGTTCAGATTGCAATATCTCTGTTCCTTCCAACTTGGGCACGTATTGAAGACTTTCCAAAGCATCCAGGATGTATCTAGACACCTTACATTCACCCCAAAGCTCTCAAGATACAAGCATATACACTTTCCTTGTTGATCCAACCTGACATTAATGGCCAATAGCCATATATTTTAAATGTCTGATTTCCTTTTCTCTTTTTTAGTTTTAGCACCGTTGCTATGAGCACTATATAAGCTCAGAACAACCTCATTGTAAGGATAGACCACCATTGAAATAAAAATTGAATACAAAGTATTTTCTTCAAAGCCTTGTCTTTGAACTTGTTCTTATTCTTTAGAAACTAAGTGTGTGATTCACTTCTTTTCTATTGAAGCCACGACCAGGTTAGTTTGAGAGATTTAAACTCCTTTGGTTCACCTTTGATTGTGTGGTTCGATCAAAACCCCCTCCTTTTAGTTCACTTGCCCACTTAAGCCAAGAGAGATTCTAGGTCTTGCGAGTCACGGCCGTACCACTTGTAAGATTGATACTCAATCTTACATCATTTGGTATCAGTGCTAAATGCTCCGGTCCCAGGTTGTGTTCATCCAACCTTTATCCTTTATTTTTTATGATTTTGTTTTGCATTTTGTTATTTACATCTTATCAAAAACCCCAAAAAAATATATTTGTTTTTATTCTCCATTTGCATTGTTTCTTGTTGATTCTTGTTGTTTCTTTTTGTCACCTCTCATATAAATCGAAAACCAACTCAAAAAAATTACATTTCATGTTTACTTAATTTCGTTCATCATTAGAAAAAAAACCAAAAATATAAGCATCACTCATTTTGTTATTTTCGAATTTAGTTACTAGTAGAATTAAAAAAATAAGAGAGATTAATAGAATATTGTTTTTTCATCCAAAATTAATTAAAAATATCAAAAACCAGAAAAAAATATTGTGTCTTAGTTTGCTTTAAAGTTAGTTTCCAAAAAAACAAAAAAAACAAAAACCTCAAAATATTTACTTGTATCAATTTTCTTTTTACTACTACTTATGTGTTAATATCATATATTCACTAAAGTGTAGTTTCCTTATTTGTTGATTTGGGCCTGATATCTCTTTTTATTGTCGTACAAAGTTGAAAATTTAGTGATGGAGCACTATGATGAAGAAGATAACACCATGACCATACCACAAACTGATTGTAGTTTAGACAACAACTATGATCAATGCCTAAGCACCAGCGAGTGTGACTATGGAGAAGAGTCATGGAATCAAGACTATTTGGAAACTGTTTTTAGGGAAGAATCAGATGGAGAAAACCTTGAACCCGAACCACCGAACTATGACCAAGACTTGTCCGATGTAGATGATTCCTATGGATATGAGACATGGCATGAATACTATTCAGAATATGATTTTGACAATGAAACAGAAGTTGAAGGACTCGAACCAGAGCCACCAGATTACTATTCCACTGACAGAAGCTGGCCAAAGACAATCACACCTTGCCACTTCGTTGTGTCAAGCCGAGTGCCAACCTACACCACTCTAACTAGATCAAGGAATCGGACTGGTAAGGTATATATTTACAATTCCAAATCTCTAACATTTTCAGGTTATAACAAAGACCCAGATGAATACCTCCAATGGGAAACCAGCATGAAACAATGGCTGCACTCAAACAACATCCCCAGAGAAGAGAAGCTCTCATATGTCGTTGATATGCTCATTGGAGATGCCTACAATTGGTGGTTGAAGGAAAATGCACGGACCTTCTACAACAAACCAGTCCTTGATTGGGGAGACCTTAAGTCACAAATGTATAGGGAGTTTGTGAAGAAGTAGCAAACATGCAGAAACATCACCACACCACCTATGCACCCAACAACAACAACATCAAGGAGTGAGATGTCTACACCAAACATGCAGCCCTTTCATAAGCCCAACCTTGCCTACTGCTCTGAGCATAACAACGTTTTTTCAAACACCTTAGAAAGAAAAAAGGTAGCTAAGCTGATGGTCAAACCAAAAATTGACCAGCAAGTTCAAAAGCCTCAAGCCATAGCACACATGAAACCATCAAAGCCATTTCTTGGAATACACGTTAAGGAAACGCCAGGTAAGTCCTCTAACAATGTGAAAACAAATGAAATTATATGCTATAGATGTCAAGAAAGAGGACACTTTGCTAAGACATACCCAACTAGACAACCAATAACAAGCTTACAAGTAGAAAGCAAAAATGTTCAGCATAAAAGTGTTAAATGCAATAAAGGACCTTCAACTTGAAATTTCCAGTACTAGCATAATGCACTTGCCTTTTCCAAAGGTTGTTGAAACAGATCTAATAAATCAAGGATTCAATAAAGATCAAGAAGACCCACTTCCTACATTAAACCGATGTTCGGAATCAAGACGAGACCGTGGAGACCCAACACCTTGGAGGCAAAGCAAAGCAACCAGCTGCAATGGAAAGTAGTAATTTCTTCCTTTCTTATCAGGGAGCCACCGCCAGACGCACCATGGCCATATCCGAACCATTTAAGAGCCATAAACCGAGGTAATGCCCTAAACCCACAAGTAAATCAAGGTATTAACTTGCCTTCTCTATGTGCAGGCCAAACTGTTTTGAGGGCAAAACACTTTGAAGGGGGAGGGTATGATGAGGTCATCGGCCCAACCCCCGGCCAACTGCCCGGCCCGGCCTGCCCAAGGAACACAAAGGCGGTCAAATACGCGCAAAAGGATACATGGGTGTATCTTCATGAATCCAAGCCTAACAAAGAAGCGGCCAGCCAAGACAAAACCTGGCCTATAATCCTGACTCATGGCCGACATGCGACATACTGGAGCTCACCCCAAACCAGGCCAGATCAGTTCATGCACCATACATCAAGTTGGAGTTTTCGAAACTTACCATATTTGGAACTTTCCTTATATGAAAGTCTCCAAACGTTTCTTTGGCGACCAGGAGACTTTTTGGTACTAATAGGAGCTCCCTTAAGCACTTCTAGAAGTGCAAATACGCCTTGGACCAGGCGGGTCCATCCATGCCTTCAAATGAACCGATTGGAGCCCTTTATGGCAAGTGAGATGGCAAACTGGTTTAATCACTTGCAAACCAAAACATGGCGTCCAGGAGATATTATTAAGGCCCTAAGGAAGACCAAAATAAACCTACCATGCACCAGCCACCAGAGGATCAGGAGAATCTCTTTCCTCCGAGACTATGCATATATGGACCAAAGTACACTTAATGTGTTAAGATTGTAATATCTCTATTTCTTGCAACTTGGGAACGTATTGAAGACTTTCCAAAGCATCCAGGATATACCTAGACACCTTAAATTAACCCCAAAGCTCTCAAGATACAAGCATTACACTTTCCTTGTTGGTCCAACTAGACATTAATGGCCAACAGCCATATATTTTAAATGTATGATTTCCTTTTCTCTTTTTTAGGTTTAGCACCCTTGCTATGAGAACTATATAATCTCAGCACAATCTCATTGTAAAGACAGACCACCATTGAAATAAAAGTTGAATACAAAGTATTTTCTTCAAAGCCTTGTCTTTGAACTTGTTCTTATTCTTTAGAAACTAAGTGTGTGATTCACTTCCTTTCTATTGAAACCACGACCAGGTTAGTTTGAGAGATTCAAACTCCTTTGGTTCACCTTTGATTGGGTGATTCGATCAAAACCCCCTCCTTTTAGTTCCCATGCCCGATTAAGCCAAGAGAGATTCTAGGCCTTGCGAGTCATGGCTGTACCGCTTGTAAGATTGATACTCAATCTTACATCACCAAGTCTCTGGAGTTCTTTGAGATGTTGAGAAGCCCTTGGATGCATCCTTGCATTCTTCTCCCAATGCTCCTTGTCGTTGATCTTCTAGTAACTTGTCTACCCACAAGCTGAACTTGTGGAAGAGGGCCCTTGTTCTACTCCTTGTCATGGCTCATGTTGGCACCAATGGTGTAGAGACTTCATCTAGGTTCATGCCTTGAAGCAGGTAGCTGATCTGATCCGAGTCTCCTTGTGTAGAGGTGGAAATGGCCGTGTGATCGCTTGAGCCGGCTGGGCTGTGTGTAGAGCTGGCCGAGTTGAAAATGGAGTCGGCCAGATCGACTGGTGGGTCGGCGGCATCACCAACTGGGCCGGAGGTGTTAGTCACGTTGCAGCCAGTTGGGCCGGAGGTTTGGGCCTCTCCGCCAGCGAAGTTGGTCCGCCAGGCCTGGCTGATCGTAGGGCCGGCGGTACCGCTTGGCCCAGCAGACTCGCCAAATGGCTTGGCTGTCTCGGGCATGCCTTCTGGACAGCCATTTTGATCTTCTGGCCGGCCAGACGATCTGGTGTCCTCATCACTCACGTGGGAGTAGAGACTATGAGGATGAGCATAGAAGAGAGATGAAGGCCTCGAATGAGAAGCTGGACAGGCTACTGCAAGTATCTCAACGGGCAGTGAACTTTGTAGGAGAGTTTGATAGGTACCATATCAAGAAGAACGTAATGAAGTCCTGGAAGGTCATGTGGAGATGAATTACATTGGAGGACCCTCAGAGTATCAGAAAGGTTTCAATCAGAACTAGCGAAGCCACCCCAACTTCTCCTATAGAACCCTCAAGACTTAACATTTCCTCCCTATATGCCGCAAGACTAAAGCTACCAGTCCTACAAGCCTCCATCTCAAGGTTTCCAGAAAGCGTATGTGGCAAGACCCAAGAAACAGCGTTCTGGATTTCAACCAAAGGTGAGGTACAATCAGCAGCACCAACCCCTTTCTCTCAATGCCCCACCAGCGACAAACCTAGCCAAAAAGATAATACGAAGGCACTACTGCAGAAAATCTTGGAAGGTTAGAGAAAGGGAGAATGGAGATAAGCAAGAAGATGTCTGAAATCAACAACAAGGTTATACAATTCTTTTGGGGAGCTCAGTGCCAAGTAGGAGCACCTCTCGTCTCATCTAAAGGCCCGGGACAGTGAGGTTGCTTAGATGGCTGCATCTTCTTCTGCACCAAAAGGTAAAATCCCTGGTAAATCTGAACCAAACCTAAGGAAGTACTGTAAAGCTATCACAATGAGAAGTGGGAAAGAATTCTCAACTAGAGAGGGAACTGATAGGCTTGAAAAGGATGAGCCCAATGAAATGATTGATTCCCCTCAGGTTGCTGATAAGGAAGGGTCTAATGCGAAGGACAAAGAGACTGAGGAGAACTCTCCCAAGACCAGTGAGGGGACTAATGGAGAGGAAGCAGTGTTCATCCCACCCCTTGCATGCCTAAGCTCCTATTTCTAAGAAGGTTCAAAAATCCGATTCTAGACAAGCATTACGAGAAGTAGAAGAACCTGATACACTCGATTCCAGTAACTTTGCCTTTAATGGACTTGGTAATGCATTGCTCGATAGTGAACAAGTTGACTAGTGTCGTGTTAGATAAAAGCAAAATCCTTGAGGAAAGGTTAGTGATGATTAATCATGAGTGTAGTGCCATAATTTGGAGTTCTATGCCAAAGAAAGTACAGGATCCAAGGAGCTTCACTCTACCGTGTACTCTATAGCCCATATCATTTGGAAACTGTCTGGTTGATCTCGGAGCAAGTGTGAGTTTGATGCCATTGATAGTCTCCAAACGTTTAGGCCTTTCAAACTTCAAGAAGACTCGTATCTCACTACCGCTTGGGGACAGATCTATAAGGTACCCCATAGGAGTTCTAGAAGACTTGTTGTTGAAGGTCAGAAATGTAGTAATCCCTACAGAGTTTTGTGTGCTAGTGATGGATAAGGAGCCAACCCTTCTTCGCTACTACTGGAGCAACCATTGACGTAAAGAAGGGAATCATAGACCTTAACTTAGGGACCAGACCTCTGAAGTTCAACCTCATGGATGCACTAAAGAAATCGACCATGGATGGAAATGTCTTCTCTATCAAAAACCTTCATAGATTGAGAGGAGGAGCACCTAGAGGAGTTGACCGTGGAAGACCCCCTGGAGATAGAACTCATGAGAGAGAGGAGGCTCTGTGATCCTGAACGAGAATGCCCTGGAATAGGAAAAGATGCTGGATTCGCACAACGCCAACAAAAGAGCAGGATGTTTGCTAGAGATGCTTGAAGAAGAAGAGGCTACAAAGTCAATTGAAGTTAGCAATGGTAAGTCTAGCAATGAAGAGGACTGGAGTGAGCTAAAGGCACCAGAGCTGGACCTGAAACCACTACCGAGTGGGCTAAGGTATGAATTTATTGGTCCTAATCATACATACCTTTAATAGTGAATGATGACTTGAAAATTGATGAAACTTCCATGCTTTTGAATGAATTGAAAAAGTATAGGAAAGTCATAGGATATTCACTAGATGACATTAACGGTATAACTCCTTCTTTGTGCATGCATAGGATATATCTAGAAGATAAATTGAAATTGTCTATAGAAAACCAACATAAGCTGAACCCAAACCTTATGGAAGTGGTTAATAAAGAGATTCTGAAATTGCTAAACTAGGGAAAAATCTACCCCATTTCGGATAGTATTTGGATTTCCGCAGTTCATGTAGTTCCTAAGAATGGAGGAATCATTGTTGTTAAGAATAAAAAAGATGAATTGATCCCAACTAATACTATAACTGGACAACGTATGTGCATTGATTACCGTAAGTTGATGTATCTACTAAGAAAGGCTACTTCCCTTTACCCTTCATCGATCAAATGCTGGAGAGGTTAGCTAATCACTCTTTCACTGCTTTCTAGATGGATATTCAGGTTTCCTTCAGATTCCTATCCATCCCCAAGATCAGGAGAAGACGACTTTCCAAGCCTCTATGGCACTTTTTCTTATTGAAGGATGCCATTCAGGTTGTATAACGCATCAGCTACTTTTTAGCGGTGTATGATGTCTATCTTCTCTAATCTAATTGAGGACATAATGGAAGTATTCATGGATGATTTTTCCATGTATGGTTCTTAGTTTGTTGTATGTCTTTCTAACCTGTGCACAATACTTAAGCGGTGTGAAAAAGCAACCTTGTCCTCAACTAGGAAAAATGCCATTTCATGATACATGAAGAAATTGTGTTGGGGAACAGGATATTTTCAAATGGAATTGAAGTTGACAAGGCAAAGATAGACGTCATGACAAATTTTGAAGCTCCAACCTCCATCTAGGGAATCAAAAGCTTCTTTGGAAATGTAGAGGTTTACCAAAGATTCATCAAGGACTTCTCCAGTATTGTTAGGCCGCGTACAAAGCTGTTATGCAAGGATGTGGACTGTTTTTTATCAGAAGTATCAGAATGCTTTTGAAAGGATGAATTTGGGTGTTTGTGAGTGCACCCATAGTGCAGCCACCTGATTGGGATCTTCCTTTCGAGGTAATGCAACCACTGAGAAGGATCTGCTGGACATAGTGTTTGCATTCGAGAAGTTCATATCATACATGGTTGGATCTAAGGTAATTGTGCACATGGATCATGCAGCAGTGCGATACCGCCTGACCAAGAAAGAAACCAAGCCAAGTCTCTTATGGTGGATCCTACTCCTGCAATAATTCCATTTAGAGATGAAGGATAAGAAGAGGATCGAATACAGGGTAGCAGATCACTTATCAAGGCTGAAAAAGGACGAGTTGATACCAATCAATGATTTCCTACCAAAAGAGCAGGTAAATTGATCAAGATGAATGAAGACTTGGGTGAGGCAATTTATCAAACCTTGATGGCAGTGAGTCTCCCATGTTATGCGGACCGGGTGAACTACTTTGCTGTAGATGAGGAGCCTCCAAACCTCCAAGCTTATCAAAGGAAAAAGTTATTCAAGGATGTCTACCACTACTATTGGGATGAGCCATGTCTGTATAGACAAGGGAAAGATAATTTTTTAAGGAGATATCTATCGGAAGGAGAGGTTCCCAGAGTTCTCTTCCATTGTCATGGTTTAGATTACGGAGGGCACTCTGGTATGCACAGGACAGCGGTGAAGATACTTCAAGCAAGGTTTTGGTGGCCAACTATATTCAAAGACACCGACAAATTCATCTCTAGGTGTGATCCTTGCCAGAAAAAGGGGAGCATTGGCAAAAGGAGAGAGATGCCGTAGAATCCTATCTTTGAAGTTGAACTATTTGACGTTTGGGGTATTGACTTCATGGGCCCATTGCCCTCTTCTTATGGTAATCAGAATATTCTGGTGGCAGTTGAATACGTGTCCAAATGGGTAGAAGCCATTGTCAACCCAACGAATAATGCAAATGTTGTTCTTAAACTGTTCATGACGATCATCTTTCCAAGGTTCGTGATTGAGGCACTTACTTAATCAACAAGGTCTTTGAAAATGTTTTTAAGAAGCGTGGAGTTAAACACAAAGTAGCCACGACTATCACCCTTAGACATCGGGTCAGGTGAAATATTCAAATCGCTAGATTAAAGCCATAGTGGAGAAAATGGAAGGGAAGACCAAGAAGGACTAGGCAGCAAAACTAGACGATGTTTTGTGAGCAAACCGTACTGCGTGCAAGACGCCCATTGGAACCACCCCTTCAACCCCTATATGGGAAATCTTGCCACCTTCCTGTGTAGCTTGAGTACAAAGCATTTTCGGCAACCAAGTTTCTGAACTTTGAGATAAAGACTGCCAATAGGAAACGTCTGATACAACTGGGGGAACTTGAGGAGATCAGAAAAGATGGATACAAAAGCTTTAGGATCTATAAGGAAAATACCATGGTATTTCACGACAAGAAGCTCATTAAGCGTACTTTTAAGGCTGGAGATCAAGTGCTGCTGTTCAATTTACAGATGAAGATTTTTCTCGGTAAGCCTAAATCCAGGTGGCAAGGACCCTTTGAGATTAAAGAAGTCCATCCATACGTAGCAATCGTGTTGATCAGTCACTCAAGAGAAGATTTCACCATTAATGGCCAACGTTGCAAGCCTTACCTTGCTAACGTAGGGTTGGAGGACAACACCTCGATCTCACTTTAGGATGCCCCACATGCCTAAGAACTAGCACCGTCAAGCTAGAGACATAAAAGAAGCGCGCTTGGGAGGCAATCCATGTTATCCTTGTACATAAAATTCATTTAGTATGTTTTGTTTCTTTTCTATTTTATGTTTTGGTACGATCGCAAACAAGTCAGGCACGGATGGAAGATGTGAGATCGGCCACCTGACCAATCTTGTACTGGTCAATCGCGCATGGCCCGGAATCCATGGAATTCCTTGGATCGGCCACTCGAGCGTTTGTGACCAGTCTGATCGCAGGAGAAAATCAGAGAGACCGGCCATTCGACCGATCTCGGACTGCCCGATCATGCAAGGCACGGAATCCATTGAATTCTTCAGACCAACTACTCGGCCGATCGTGATCAGGCCGATCGCAGGCGAAGTCCACGAGACCAGCCACTCTGCCAATCTTAAATTGGCTGATAGGGCATGACCAAAAACTTCAAGGAATTGCTAGAAATCAAGGCAGCCAATGAGAAACGTCTGATAAAACTAGAGGAACTTGAGGAGCTCATACAAGACGGATATGAAAGCTCTATGATAACCATGGTGTTTACATTGTTTCCCCATGCGTTTGACCACCTTTTTCGTGTTTTCAGTGGCAGTTTAGGCATTCTATCAACCAATTTACATTCATTCGCATTTGGCATTGTATTCTATAGGTTAGTGCATGCATCTTTGCATCTTACATACCTTCTCGATGTTTTCAGGTACAATGAGAATTTAGACGGGATCAAGCGACAAGAATTGGCCAAAGTGTCTCTTGGAAGCCATGAGATTAGCCATCAGGCGGATCATAAGAATCCTTCCAGCCCATCACGACATCGGCCATCTGGCCTTTCTCAGGCTAGCCGATCCCAAATCTACTCACTATGCATCACTAGATCAGCCATCAAGCGGATCTCATGTGGCCGATCTCAAGCCAACACCTCTACCCATCACCAAATCGATCATGAGAGCCCAATCCCACCATGGCTGATCTAATGGGTGAATCTCGGGCCAACCCAAGTCCAAAATATCTTAAACCTATTTTTACTTAACCAGTTTTTCTTGGAACTAAATCTAATGGTTGGAGATACTATATAAACCCTTGTTAAACACTTTTAACCTAAGTTTTACTGAATTTTCTTTTAGTTTATTGCTCTGGACGTTTTTAGAGAGAGGAGAGATTGGTTTCAACCTTAGTTCTTGCACTCTTGGTTTCTATTGAAGGATTTCTCTACCCTATCTCTTATCTTATGTTGTTTTGCTTTTACTTCTTTTTGGTTGCTCTTTTATTGAATATGTTTGAGTTGTTTTTTGTATGGATTTTGGGTAAGGTAGATTAGAGGAATCTG
The DNA here is from genome assembly GCA_018901935.1 of Pugionium cornutum. Taxonomy (NCBI): domain Eukaryota; kingdom Viridiplantae; phylum Streptophyta; class Magnoliopsida; order Brassicales; family Brassicaceae; genus Pugionium; species Pugionium cornutum. Next base: position 26,619,048 of record CM032164.1, read on the forward strand.
ATATTGACTTAAGGTTTTTAAGGTAGATTAGATGACAAATTTCTGATGTTTAGAGTGTGCTTAATGCTAGAGATTGAAGTAGCTAATCAATGCTTAGATCGATGATGGTCTACTCCTGAAAAGTGTAAACAGAACGTGTAGGTAGGCCTAAACATGCTTATTACATCTTAGCCAATGAGAGTTGATGTCTAAGGTGATAGGTGGGCAGGATTAGACTTGAATCCAATGATCACTAGATGATAGATTACTGTGCAAAAGACTTGTAGTATATAGGCTGGTGAATGGGCTGTTACCACGAGACTGGATCAGTCTAATAGATAGTGTTATAAGTCTTAGGGATTTATCTAATCGAACATGTAGAATCATTAGTCAAAGAAAGATTTCCTCGTACTGAATGCCTTGTCCACTATCCATATTTCTTGCTTATTGAATTAACTTGTCTTTACTTCCTTTGCAATTAGATAATTAGGCTAAAAAAATCAATTAGTATCAACCTAGATTTAAGTGTTTCATGCATTTCTAGTGTGCTATTCTTACTTCCCTGAGGATTTGATATCCAACTACTACTTGATTTGCCTTGCACTTGGAATTGTATTCGGGATTAAAAGTTTTTGGCACCGTTGCCGGGTAAGTTAGCAATAACCATTTTTTTTTCACTTAGAGACTAGGTTTTATTTTCTTTTTCTTTTGACTACATTTACTTGGTTTCTACAGGTTCATGAACACAAGAAGCCGGGGACACATAACCTCATAATCTAGTGACATCGACATTCTATAGTTGGACAGAGAAGCTGCAAGTGCAAGGAGAGAGCGATCAGATCGTCTAAGGAGGGATTTAGAGATGGAACACCACGACCAGAACCTGCCACAGAATGCTGAGAATGAAGCTAAAGGATCTGGAGGTCAGTATAAGAATGCATGGAGAGCAAGAGGTCCAATGCACCCACATAGGCCTTAGCGAGTGATCGGGACTTTTGATAAGCCACACATATATGGGTACCGAACAAGAATTTTCCCACCCCTGTTGAAAACAACAACTTTGACATCAAGGCAAGATTGATAAACATGGTGCAAGACAGTAAATTCCACAGTACGCCAATGGAGGATCCCCTAGATCACTTGGACCAATTTTGATAGGCTTTGGGGAACTGTCAAGATCAATGGGATTTCAGAAGATGCTTTCAAGCTAAGGTTGTCCCCATTTTCTCTAGGAGACAAGGCTCACAAGTGGGAAACAATCTGCCACATGATACCATCACCTCATGGGATCAATGCAAGAAGTTGTTTCTGGCCAAGTTCTTCTCAGCCTCAACGACAACAAGGTTAAGGAATGAGATCTCAGGTTTTGTGCAGCATGGTAATGAAAGCTTCCATGAATCATGAGAGCTTTTCAAGGGCTACACAGCACAATGCCCCCATCACTCTTCAGTACCCTATACAAAGACTGCTCCCTAGAATTCGTATGCTCCTAGACATGGCGAGCAATGGGAACTTCCATGGACAGGAAGCTGAAAGTGGAATGATCTTGGTGGAGAATCTTGCTCAAAGTGATGGGAACTATGGGGAAGACTATGACAGAGCCTCACATGGGAGAAAGTCAATGAAGATGAGCATAGAAGATAAATGAAGGCACTGAATGAGAAGCTTGAATACTGTTGCATGTGTCTCAACGAGCAGTGAACTTTGTAGGAGAGTTTGATAGGTACTGAGGGTATCAAGAAGAAGGGAACGACGTCCAGTAATTTCATGAGGACATGAACTACATTGGAGGGCTTTCAGGATATCATAAGGGTTTCAATCAGAACTACCGAAGCCATCCCAACTTCTCATACAAAAGCATCAACATGGAGAACCCACATGACTTAACGTTTCCTCCAAAGCTACCAGCCCTACAAGCCTCCACCTCAAGGTTTCGAGCAAGGGTACATAGCAAGACCAGAGTATCAGCCTTCGGGATTTCAACCATATGGGATACAATCAGCAGCAGCAGCCCCTTCCACTCAATGCACCACCCGCATCTAAGGTTGTCCATGAAGATGACACGAAGGTACTATTACAAAAGATCTTGGATCGTCAGGGAAAGGGAGCAATAGAGATGAACAAGAAGATGACTGAGATCAACAGCAAGATAGAAAATAACAGCAAAATATCTTTTCCTCATCAACCTTAATACCATATGTACTCACAAAAAAACCTAAGAAGACAAGGTTATCTGTTCCAAAAGTATATTTCTTAAGATTGGCATACAAGTTTTCTTTTCTAACCACTTCAAAAACCTTTCTGAGATGTTCTACATAATCATCTAAGGTTCGACTAAAAAGTAGAATGTCATTAAAGTATACTACCATAAAATGACCTATGAATTCCCTAAGGACATGGTTCCTCAATCTCATGAAGGTACTAGGTGCATTTGTCAAGCCATAAGGCATTACTAACCACTCATATAAACCTTGTTTAGTTTTAATGCAGTTTCCACTCATCACCTTCTTTCATCCTAATTTGGTGATAACCACTCTTAAGATCTACCTTAGAGAAGATGCTAGAACCATGCAATTCATCTAACATATCATCTAATCTAGGTATAGGATGGCGATACTTTACAGTGATATTGTTGATGGCTCTGCAATGAACACACATTATCCAGCTTCCATCCTTTTTTGGGACAATAAAACAGGTACATCACACGGGCTCATACTTTAGCGGATATGTCCTTTCTCCATGAGTTCACTTGATGTGATTCTGATGAAGATCAAGCCCCAGATCAACTCATAATGGTTGGGGAAGAGTGGATAAATGGATTGAAGTTGTGGAATGGGTGAAACAATGGTGTAACTTGCGGATGTGTGAGCTCTTAAGTGGATGGATCCGAGAACAAGAGGAAATGGATGATACTTCTCAAGGATGGTGGAAAATCCTTGGCCTATCTGCTTGCTCTACGTGAATGACAAAGGCCAGACACATTGGGCAAGGGTTAATCGAATTGAAACTTCCAAGGGTGATGAAGATCCCTTAGACTTTTGGCTCTTGAGAGGAATGAGAAAGTGTTCTAAAATGCCTTACTCAAGAGGATGATCAAACGAGTTTAAGAAGGAGATTTGCTATTAAAATGTTTGATGATTTAGAAAAAAGGATACAAGAGAGTAGTTACAGTAGTCTAGGACACTGAAAATGACTCCTAAAATTCTACCAAAACATTAAAGGAAATACTTATGTAATTACAAAGACAACTAAGACAAAGACTAAGAAGTAAATAATGTTTTGACTTGATTGTTCCTCTCTTCTTTTGTGGATGATGAGATAGAATGGGCCTTGATTCACGAAGAGGTTGTGGTAGAGTACCTTGGGCTTGCCTCATTAAAAACCTATCTAAGAAAACCCATTGGGACAAAACTAAGAATAGGGAAAAAGAATACAATCCAAGGCACCTCTCTTGGTGATGTTTAGGTGGCTTGAATCACAACCAATGTGGTTGGATTAGCACACACTAAACTGGCCTGAATGGTGTTGAGAAGGTGTTTTAGTGTTGTCTTAAGTTTGGCTTGCTTGGATCGGGTAATGGGGCTATTGAAGATTTGTAGCTGCTCCTTAGCATCTTTAGTGGCTTCTTCCTCTTCTGGCTCAAGCTGCTCCTTAGGTTGTGGTTCTTTGCTGGCCATGCCCACATCAGCACCAATGATCTGTTTAGAATGATCATTTTAACTGGATGATAAACTTGTCATGTCTGCACTAAATCGTCTGTAACTTTTGATTTAGAATTCAAAATGACACGAATCAAACGCTCACACTAAGCTAGCTCAATTTTCTATATTGAGTCAAATTTTAAGACCAAATTAGCTACGAAAAAGAATGTAATCTATTATAAACTGAATGATCCCATACATTATGGCTCATTTATAAGCCTTTGCTCAATGAGCACCAATGATCAGTTTAGAATGAATATTTTAACTAGTTGATCAACTTGACATGCCCACACTAAATCGTCTTTAAATTTTGATTTAGACCTCAACATGACATGTTCTGACGCCCATGTTAAGCTAGCTCAAGTTTTCATATTGTGACAACATTTGAAACTGAAATAGTTACAAAAAAACCTCTAAGTAATCCAATGTATCCAAACTGTGTGATGCCATGCATTATGCTTCATTTATAAGCTTTTACTCAAGGAGCACCAATGATTTGTTTAGAATGATCATTCTAAATGGCAGATCAACCTAACATGTCTGCACTAAATCGTCCGTAACTTTTAATTAAAAGCTCAAAATGACATGAGTCCAATGCCCCTGTTAATCTAGCTCAATTTTCCATATTGTGGCAACATTTGAGACTGAAAGAGCTACGAAAAATCCTCCATGTAATCCAATGTATCCCAAACTGCGTGATGCGATGCATTATGTTTCATTTATAAACCTTTACGTAAGGAGCAGCAGTGATCAATTTAAATGATCATTTTAATTTGCCGATCAATTTTAAATGAACGCATTAAATTGTCTTTAACTATTGGTTTAGACTTCATAATGACATGAATCAAACACTGATACAAGCCTCGATTCAAAGCTGTATGCGCGTGGGCTGCTTGGAGAAGTTGAGGTGAGAAACTCGACCTTAAGCTTCTGGATAGGGGTTTTCTGATTGGTAAGGGATCGAAGGGTGAGGTGAACCATACAAGGGGTGATGAACCTCGTGATAAATCACAAACTTAGAGCTAGGAGGGCTGGTCTCAACTAGATTCTAAGCGCACAAGTCTCTTGAGAGAATAACTTGTAGAAAGAAAATTCAATCTTTATTAATTATCAAAAAGGTTGTCGAACTACAATGCTGGAAGGAGCCTTATTAATATGCTCGACAGCTTGACCTTCTAGGGTCGAATCAAGAAAAGAAATGGAAAACGTACAAAAGTTCACAAATGGAAAACTTACAAAAGTGCCTAACCGAAAAGGACTTATTCCTAAAATGTCTTTGACTCAAAAATGTAAATAATCTAAATCCTACCCTGCAAAAAAGAAAGACGCAAGTATCTAATTTGAAAACTTACCTTTCTTACCTCTCGGCCAAGAAATGGAAGGTGGCCGTCCTTGTGGCATGCACGCGCCTTGCTCCTAGTCTTCGACTTGGAGTAGGGTTAGGAATCTTTGGTCCCTGACCTCTCTTGCCACTAAAGCCCAAGTCTCTGAAGTCCCTTGCATTGTTGAGAAGCCTTTGGACTCTTCTTTACACTCTTGGCCCAATGTCCTTCGTCGATCATCCTCTAGCAGCTTGTCGACCCACAAGCTGAATTTGTGGAAGAGTGCCCTTGATCTGCTCCTTGTCATTGCTCCTGGTGGCACTATTGGTGTAGAGACTTCCTCTAGATGCATGTCTTGAAGCTGGTAGCTTATCTGGTCCGAGTCTCCTTGTGCAGATGTTGAAATGGTGGTGCAATCGGCTGGATCGGCTGTACCGGCTGGACTGTGCGAGGTACTGGACGGAATGTCATATGAGTCGGCCAAGTTGATCCCGGAGCTGGCGGCGTTACCAATTGGACCGGCGGTGTCATCCACGTTGCCACTAGTTGGGCTGGAAGATTCGGCCTCTCCGCCGGAAATGTTGGTCGGTCCAGCCCGGCTGGTCGAAGGCCCGGCTGGTCGAAGGCCCGGCAGAACCGCTAGGGCCGGCAGACGCGCCAAATGGCCCGGCTGTCTTGGGCAAGCTTCCTGGTCGGCCAGTCTGGTCTCCTGGCCGGCCATACGACCTGATGTCCCCATCAAACACTGATGAGGACATCAGGTCGTACATCCAGCCAGGAGACCAGACTGGCCGACCAGGAAGCTTGCCCGAGACAGCCGGACCATCTGGCACGTCTGCCGGACCAAGCAGTACCGCCGGACCCTCGCCAATAGGACCAGACCGGTCAGCATTGCCGGCGGAGAGGCCCAAGCTTCCGGCACACTTGGTGGCGACGTGGATGACACCGCCGGTCCCCTTGGTGATGCCACCAACTCCGGGATCAACTTGGCCGGTCCTGAAGGCATCCCGGCCAGTACCTCGCACATTCCAGCCGGTACAGCTGATCCAGCCGAGTGCACGAGCAATTCAACTTCTACACAAGGAAACTCGGACCAGATAAGCTACCAGCTTCAGGACATGCATCTAGAGGAAGTATCCACACCAGTAGTGCCACCAGGAGCAATGACAAGAAGCAGATCAAGGGCACTCTTCCACAAATTCAGCTTATGGGTCGACAAGCTCCTAGAGGAAGATCAACTAAGGACAATGGGCCAGAAGTGCAAAGTAGAGTCCAAAGGCTTCTCAACAACACAAGGGACATTAGAGACTTGGGCTTTAGTGGCAAGAGAGGTCAGGGCCCAAAGATTCTTAACCCTACTCAAAGTCGAAGACTAGGAGCAAGGCGCGTGCATGCCACAAGGACAGCCACCTTCCATTTCTTGGCCATGAGGTAAGTTAAGGTAAGTTTCAATTCGAATATATGCCTCTTTCTGTTTTGCAGGGTAGGATCTAGAATATTTACTTTTATTGAGACAAAGACATTTTAGAAATAGGTCCTTTTTCGATTATACACTTTTGTATCTTTTCCTTTTGTGCACTTTTGTAAGTTTTCCTTTTCTTATTTGAGTCGACCCTAGAAGGTCAAGCTGTCGAGCATATTAATAAGGCTCCTTCCAGCATTGTAGTTCGACAACCTTTTTGATATTAATAAAGATAGAACTTTTTTCCAACAAGTTTTCTCTCAAGAATCTTGTGCGCTTAGAATCTAGTTGAGACCAGCCCTCCTAGCTCTAAGTTTGTGATTTATCATGAGGTTCATCACCCCACGTGTGGTTCACTTCACCTTTCCATCAAATACCAACCCAAAAACCCCTATCCAAGAAGTCTAAGGTCGAGTTTCTCATCTAAACTTCTCCAAACAGCCCACGCGCATACATCCTTGAATCAAGGCTTGTATCAAACACCCACGTTAATCTAGCTCAATTTTCAATATTGTTACAACATTTAAGAATGAAAGAGGTTCGACAAAAGCCTCAAAGTAATCCAATGTATCCCAAACTGCGTGATGCCATTCATTATGCTTCATTTATAAGCCTTGACTCAAGAAGCACCAATGATCACTTTAAAATGATCATTTTAACTGGCCGATCACTTGACATGTCCGCACTAAATCGTCCATATCTTTTGATTTAGATTTCAGAATGACACGAATCCATCGTCCATGTTAAGATAGCTCAATTTTCTATATTGTCATAAAATTTGAGATTGAAAGAGATATAATAAAGCCTCCAAGTAATCCAATGTATCCCAAATTCCGTGATGTCATGCACTATACTTCATATAAAAGCCTTTACTCAAGGAGCACCAATGATAAGTTTAGAATGATCATTTTAACTGGTCCATCACTTGACATGTCCGCACTAAATCGTCCATAACTTTTGGTTTAGAGATCTCAATCACACGAATCCAATGTCCACCTAAGCTAGTTCAATTTTCTATATTGTGATAATATTTGAGACTGAAAGAGATACGAGAATGCCTCTAAGTAATCCAATGTATCCCAAACTATGTGATGCCATGCATTATGCTTCATTTATAAGCCCTTACTCAAGGAGCACCAATGATCAGTTTAGAATGATCATTTTTACCAGCTGATCAGCCTGACATGTCCACGCTAAATCGTCTTTAACTATTGATTTAGATCTCAAAATGAGATAAGTCCAACGCCTACGTTAAGCTAGCTCAATTTTCTATATTGTGACAACATTTGAGATTGATAGAGCTACGACAAAGCCTCCAAGTAATCCAATGTATCACAAACTGGGTGATGCCATGAATTATGCATCATTTATAAGACATTACTCAAGGAGCACCAATGATCCGTTTAGAATGATCATTTTAACTAGCTGGTCAACTTGATATGTCCGCACTAAATCATCATTAACTTTTGATTTATAGTTCAAAATGACATGAGTCCAACGCCCACGTTAATCTAGCACAATTTTCCATATTTTGATAACATTTGAGACTAAAAGACCTATTACAAAGCCTCCATTTAATCCAATATATCTCAAACTGCGTGATTCCATGAATTATGCTTCATTTATAAACCTTTACTGAAGGAGCACTAATGATCAGTTTAAAATGATCATTTTAACTGGAGGATAAACTTGACATGTCTGAACTAAGTCGTCCGTAACTTCTCAATTAGAGTTCAAATGACACAAATTAAATGCCCAGGTTTTGCTATCTCAATTTTCTATATTATGATAAAATTTAAGACTGAAATAGCTACGACAAAGTTATCCCAATGTGCGTGATGCCATGCTTTATGCTTCATTTATAAGCTTTTACTCAAGGTGCACCAATGATAGGTTTAGAATGATCATTTAAACTGACCGATCAACTTGACATGTCCACAATAAATCGTCTTTAACTTTTGATTAAAAGTTCAAAATGACATGAGTCCAACGCCGATGTTAAGCTAGCTCAATTTTCCATATTGTGGCAACATTTGAGACTGAAATAGCTACGAAAAAGCCTCCAAGTAATCAAATGTATCCCAAACTGAGTGATGCCATGTACTATGTTTCATTTATAAGCCTTTACGCAATGAGCAACAATGGTCTGTTTAGAATGATCATTTTAATTTGCCAATCAACTTGATATATCTGCACTAAATCGTCTTTAACTATTGGTTTAGACTTTATAATGACATGAATCCAACACCCACGTTAATCTAGCTCAATTTTCAATATTGTGACTACATTTGAGACTGAAAGAGCTACGACAAAAGCCTCCAAGTAATCCAGTGTATCCCAAACTGCGTGATGCCATGCATTATGCTTCACTTATAAGCATTTACTCAAGGAGCACCAATGATCACTTTGGAATGATCGTTTTAACTGGCCGATCACTTGACATGTCCACACTAAATCGTCCATAACTTTTGATTTAGAGGTCAGAATGACACGAATACTCTAAAAAGTGGCATGAGAATCGGTTAAACTTTGAGATAGCTCTAACTTTCAAAGTGAAAATTTCCTCTAAGAAATTTAAAAATCCAAAGGCCTAGATCAATTATCAAGAGTAGAGGAGAAAAATAAGAAAAAAGGTAGAAAAGAAGAGTGATTCCAATGAGCCCAATTAATCACTACCCCCTAGTACCAAAAAGAGAATTTCGAGGTGAGATAAAAAAAAGAAGATAGGCAAAAAAAGCCTCATAGGGGTAGATCATGTAGAATCGGATTCACTTGAGTTTGAGACAGAGAGTTTTGTGCTACAACATGGGGTAGATGAAAGGATTTCCTTGTATGCATCAATGCTTTTGACTCTTAGTGTTTTGCGAAAGTTCTATTCCTTTTGATAGAACCCTTGTGACTATTTGGACCACCTTATCTCGCTTCAGAAACCATTTCTCCCTACCCAAATGAATTTGTCTTGGTTGATACATACAAAAATTCACTTATGCTTTATTGAATGTTAATGAGTTAGGGGATTTGATTGCGCATAACATGACTTGCGATTGACAACGTGACACATGCAAAAAGTATTGGGAAGTAAGCTCGATTCAAGCATTATAATATTCTTGGATAAGGATTTTGTAATTAGATCTCTGTGCATGCTTTTGGTTATGGGTCTAGTTTTCGACCCTCTTCTGTGGTTTGTTTTTGCTTGTTTTCCTCAAAGACGAGTAAAAGGCAAGTACGGGGGAGTTGATAACCATGGTTTTTACATTATTTCAACATGAATTTCACCACCTTTCTCGTGTATTCATTGGAATTTCAGGCATTCTATCCACCATTTACATTCATTGGCATTTGGCATTGTATTTTATAGGTTAGTGAATGCATTTTTGCATTTTGCATACCTTCTCGATGTTTTCAGGTGCAGCGAGAAGTTAGAAGGGATCAAATGACACGAACTTGCCAAGGAGTCTCCTGGAAGCCATGAAGTTTTTCATGAAAAGAAACTCATTAAGCTTACTTTTAAGGCTAGAGATCAAGTACTGCTGTTCAATTTATGGATGAAGATTTTTCTCGGGAATCCAAAATCGAGGTGGTAAGGACCTTTTGGGATTAAAGAAGTCTGTTCCTACGGAGTAATCGTGTTGATCAGTCACTCAAGAAAAGATTTCACTGTGAATGGACAACGTCGCACGCCTTTCCTTCCTAACGTGGGGTCTGTAGGACCAACATCTCTATCTCATTTCAGGATGCTCCACATGCCTAAGAACTGGCACCGTCAAGCTAGAGACGTACAAGAAGCGTGCTTGGGAGGCATTCCCATGTTATCCTTGTACATAAAACTCATTTCTTATATTTGGTGTCTTCTCTATTTTATGTTTTGGTACGTTTTAGTGGTATGCAGTTTCAGGTGGAACAGGAAAGATCGCAAACGAGTCAGGCATGGATTGAGGATGCGAGGTTGACCACCTGACCGATCTTGGCCTGGCGGATCGCGCATGGCTTAGAATCCATGGAGTTCCTCGGATCGGCCACTCGGCCGATTGTGACCTGCCCGATTGATGGGGATATCAGATCGTATGGCCAGACAGGAGACCAGATTGGCTGACCAGAGAGCTTGCCCGAGATAGCCGGGCCATTTGGCGCGTCTGCCGGCCCAAGCTGTACCGTCGGGCCTTCGACCAGCCGGACCGGACCGACCAACATTTCCAGTGGAGAAGCCCAAACCTCCGGCCCAACTGGCGATGCCGCCGGCCCAATTGGCGATGCTGCCGGCTCCGGGATCAATCTGGCCGGCTCCAAAGACAATACGGCCAGCTCCTAGCACAGTCCAGCCGGTACAGCCGATCCAGCCGATTGCACCACCATTTCAACATCTACAAAAAGGGACTCGGACCAGATAAGCTACCAGCTTCAGGACATGCATCTAGATGAAGTTTCTACACCAGTGGTGCCACCAGGAGCAATGACAAGGAGCAGATCAAGGGCGCTCTTCCATAAGTTCAGTTTGTGGGTCGACAAGCTACTAGAGAATGATCGACAAGGAGCATTGGGCCAAGAGTGCAAGGAAGAGTCCAAAGGCTTCTAAACCATACAAAGGACTTCAGAGACTTGGGCTTTAGTGGCAAGAGAGGTCAGGGCCCAAAGATTCATAACTCTACTCCAAGTCGAAGACTAGGAGCTAGGCGTGTGCATGCCACAAGGTCGGCCACATTCCATTTGTTGACCGATAGGTAAGAATGGTAAGTTTTCAAATTATATACTTGCCGTTTTCAGTTTTTCAGGGTAGGATTTAGAATGTTTACATTTTGAGTCAAAGACAATTTAGGTAGAAGTCATTTTCGGTTATTCCCTTTTGTAATTTTTCCTTTTGTGCACTTTTGTAAGTTTTCCATTTTTCTTTATTGAGTCGACCCTAGAAGGTCAAGCTGCCGAGCATATTAATAAAGCTCCTTGAGCATTGTAGTTCAACAACCTTTTTCTGATATTAATAAAGATCGAATTTTCTTTCTACAAGTTTTTCTCTCAAGAGACTTGTGCGCTTAGAACCTAGTCGAGACCAGCCCTCCTAGCTCTAAGTTTGTGATTTATCACGAGGTTCATCACCCCTCGTTTGGTTCACTTAACCCTTCCATCCATTACCAAACAGAAAACCCCCATCCAGAAGCCTAAGGTTGATTTTCTCACCTAATCTTCTCCAAACAGCCCACACGCATACAACCTTGATTCGAGGCTTGTATGATTTTGGTATCAAAGCTTAAAGCGCCTAAAACTAGGTTGTTTCTATCATTTATTTAGTCTTGTTTCCAGTTCTTGCATTAGTTTAAGTCTCATTAAAAAAAAATCAAAAAAATAACATCAAAACTCAAACCAAGTGCATCTAGCTTCTACGTGCATCATTAGGGCTTACATTCATTCTTGCATTGCAATTTTCGTCTTTCCTTTTTATTAAAAGCATATTTCCATTAAGTTAAATAAAAAAGCAAAAAAATAGAAAACTACCAAGAAAATCGACCAAAAAGAATCTAGGATCTTTAGCAGTAATTGTTAATAAGTTTCCATTTTTCTGTGTTTTCTTTTCCCAGAATTTTCCTTTTCAATTTTTCCTTTGTGCAATTTCTACTTCAACCATAAAAGAAAACTCTCCTAATCAAATTTTAGGAGCAGAATAACTTGTTTCTTTCTTTTGTAGCATACAATGGCAGAAGGAAATCAGGATGCAACCGAGGCCATGATGGCCATGTTCACCACACTCCAAACACAACTCGCATCAATCGGTGAGAGGTTGGAGCGCGTGGAGAGGCCGATGAGATTCCAGGCCATAAGGCACGTGAGGACTGACCAAGGCCCTGCTGAGGGTCCTGATCATCCTAGGACATGGCTCGAACAAGAGGAGCCCCAGCCAGTTGGAGATGAAGACGCACAGCCTCACGGCTATCACCCTAGGCGAAGAGGACCTCCACGGCAACTAAAAGCAGAAGGCGGTGGCTTCGAGCCCTTTGGTCATCATCAGAGACCAAGAATGCCCCCTAGACATCATGAGGATGGAGATGATTATGCCTACAACCGGGTAAATAATCATGATGTTAAACTAACACCTCCTAGTTTTGCAGGAAAGGTAGACCCCGAGGCCTATCTAGATTGGGAGAGGAGGATGGAGCACATCTTCGATCATTACAACCAACCAGGCCCTAGGAGAGTCTCCATGGCAGTAGCACAACTCACGGATAATGCCCTCATCTGGTGGGATCGTGAGGCTTCTGACCGAAGGAGGAGGAGGTTAAGACCCGTAGACTGTTGGGTCGACATGAAAGACCTCATGAGGCAAAGGTTTGTTCCACCCTATTTCCATAGGGATTTTCAACGACGTTTTTGTACTCTTAAGCATGGCACCAGATCAGTAGAGGAGTACTATGAAGAGTTTGAAAGCCTAAGGAACAGGCTGGAGCTCAATGACGATGAGGAGGCATTGATGGCACAATTCTTAGATGGACTGCAAGAGAGAATCAGCCGCAAGGTGGAGAGGCAAATCTACAATGACTTTAAAGACCTATTCCACCTATCTGTCCAGGCTGAGCAGCACATCAGGCGTAAGAGCCAAGACATACGCAGCAAGCCTAAGACGCCTTGGGCACCAAGCAATAGCCCTAAGCCCGTAGACAAAGGCAAGAGCATAGAGATCGAATCACGGTTCAAGAGCAAGCCTCTTGAGCAAACTTGTGACCAGAGAGAGCCTAGTAAGTCTTCTAACCCTCAAAGATCACGTGACATCACTTGTTTTAAGTGTAGGGGTCGCGGACACATCTCAAGGGAGTGCCCAAACAACCAGGTCATGCTGATTACGGAAATTGGAGAGTATGAATCCCAAGATGAAGAGGACTATGAACCAGAAGGAGAATACGGTGACATTGAGTACCCTGATGTGGGGGAAGTGCTGGTCACTAGACGCATTCTCAGTGCAATGGTAGATCCCTCAGAGACCATTCAAAGGGAGAACATCTTCCACAGCCGGTGCACCATCAATGGCAAGGTATGTAACCTCATCAAAGATGGTGGTTCTTGCACTAACGTTGCTAGCGCATATATGGTGGATAAGCTAGGTCTAGAGAAGACAAGGCACCCTCGACCAAATAGACTGAGATGGCTCGATGACAAAGTGGAGCTGAAGATCCATGAGCAAGTAACCGTGCCATTCAGTGTGGGCAGGTACCAAGACTAGGTAGTTTGCGATGTAGTACCAATGCAAGCTGACCATCTTCTGCTAGGAAGGCCATGGCAGTTTGACAAGGAGACCAGGCATGATGACCAAATCAATCTCTACACTTTTGTGCACGACAAGAGAAAGGTCAGCCTAGCTCCTCTCACACCTGCCCAGGTACATGAGTTACAACAACAAATGAGTAAGGAAAAGAAACTCATTAAATCAAATTTTCTTATTCAACCAAGTCATGTCCGGAGAGCTTTAGCCTCGAAGGATTTAATGTTGCTAATGGTCTTTAAGGAGATTTTGAGTGTATAAAAGGAACAGGTAGAGTTACCTCCTGAAGTAGCAGCTCTCCTCAACAAGTTCCAGGATGTATTTCCGGAGGAGATACCAGCAGGCTTGCCTCCCCTACGCGGCATAGAGCACCAGATCGACCGCGTGCCCGGAGCAGCCCTGCCTAACAGACCAGCCTACCGGATGAGCCCAGAGGAGTCCAAGGAGCTTGAAAAGCAAGTCAAGGAGCTCCTGGAGAATGGCTATGTTCGAGAGAGTCTCAGTCCTTGTGCCGTACCAGTGCTGCTAATGCCCAAGAAAGATGGGACTTGGCGAATGTGCATGGACTGCCAAGCAATCAACAACATCACAGTCAAGTACCGGCATCCGATACCACGGCTGAATGACATGCTATATGAGCTGAGTGGAGCCACGGTATTCTCCAAGATAGACCTCAAGAGTTGATACCCCCAGGTCAGAATGAAGGCAGGTGATGAGTGGAAGACCGCTTTCAAGACAAAGCAAAGGCTCTACGAGTGGACAGTCATGCCATTCGGCTTGACTAATGCCCCAAGCACCTTCATGTGTCTTATGAATCAAGTTCTTAGGACGTACATCAGTAAGTTCGTTGTGGTTTACTTTGATGACATTTTAGTTTACAGTAAGTGCCTATGGGAACACCTTACACATCTTGAGTTGGTACTTAAAATCCTTCGACAAAAAGAGTTTTATGCCAATCTCAAGAAGTGCATCTTTTGTACTGATAAACTTGTCTTCCTAGGTTTTGTTGTAAGTTCACAGGATTTACAGGTTGATGAAGAGAAGATTCGAGCCATACAAGTATGGCCAACACCGAGCAACATAAGCCAAGTGAGGAGTTTCCACGGTCTGGCCAGCTTCTACAAAAGATTCGTGCCCAACTTCAGCAGTATTGCCTCACAATTGACGGCAGTAGTGAAGAAGAACGTGGGATTCAGCTGGGGAGAAGCTCAGGAGAAGGCGTTCTAGGCCTTGAATGACAGCCTCACACATGCACCAGTGTTAGTACTTCCCGACTTCAACAAGACATTTGAAGTGGAGTGTGATGCCTCTGGAATAGGCATAGGAGCGGTGCTAACCCAAGGAAGAAGGCCAGTGGCATAATTCAGTGAGAAGTTAGGTGGTGCCTCACTGAACTACCCCACCTACGACAAGGAGCTCTATGCCCTAGTCCGAGCCTTGGAGACTTGGCAGCACTACTTGCTGTCCAAGGAGTTTGTGATCCACACTGATCACGAGACTCTCAAACACCTCAGAGAACAAACAAATCTCAAGAGGAGACATGCCAGGTGGATGGGGTTCATAGAGACCTTCCCGTACGTCATTAAGTACAAGAAGGGCAAGGATAATATGGTAGCCGATGCGCTATCCAAAAGGTTTGCCTTGATATCCACCATGGAGGCAAAGGTCTTGGGATTCGAGCACCTCAAGGACCTATATAAGGATGATCATGACTTTGCTGAGAGTTACAAGGAGTGTGGCACAGGGAGTCATGGCAAGTTGTACATCCATGAAAGGTTCTTGTTCCGAGAGTGAAGGTTGTGCATACCACAAGGATCGTTATGGGAGCTTCTCATCCGAGAAGCTCATGGAGGAGGAATCATGGGCCAATTTGGTGTCGACAAGACACTAGCAGTGGTCAAGGAGCACTTTTACTGGCCACACATCAAGAGGTCAGTAGAAGCCCATTGTGCAAGGTGCATCACCTGCAGAAAGGCGAAGTCCCGAGTGCACCCTCACTGGTTGTACCTCCCTCTGCCCATACCTACACATTCATGGGTGGACATCTCAATGGACTTCGTTCTAGGTCTGCTATCTTTGTAGTTGTGGACATATTCTCCAAGATGGCACATTTCATCCCATGTGCCAATGTCAATGATGCCACGCAAACAGTCGAGCTGTTCTTCAGGGAGATAGTATGGCTTCACGGAGTGCCAAGGACCATCATGTCAGATAGGGACACAAAATTCCTCATCCACTTCTGGAGGACCCTCTGGAGGAAGCTAGGCACGAAGCTACTCTTCTCTACCACCTGCCATCCTCAAACCGATGGCCAAACTAAAGTAGTCAACCGCACATTGTCGACTCTTTTCAGGACTACACTAAGGAAGAATCTCAAGACTTGGGTGGAGTGCATGCCATTCATAGAGTTTGCATACAACCGAGCCGTGCACTCAGCAACCAAGAAGACCCCTTTTGAAGTAGTCTACAGCTTCAACCCCCTAACACCTTTGGAGCAAACGCCACTGCCACCAGCAGAGATGACCAACCTCAACGGAGCATCCAAGGCGGAGTTCATAAAGAAGATACACCAGAAGATAGCAGAAAACTTGGAGAAGAGGAACGGGCAGTACGTGACTCATGCCAATAACGGAAGAAAGGAGATGATTTTTCAACCAGGCGATTGGGTGTGGCTACACCTACGGCACGAGAGGTTCCCCAACCTAAGGAGTTCCAAGCTGGCCCCAAGAGGAGATGGACCATTCAGAGTGCTGCAGAGTATCAACAACAACGCCTACCAGATCGAGCTTCCAGGTGAGTTTAATGTGTCTAACACATTCAACGTAACTGATTTAGCCCCTTTCCATGAAGATGAACCAGTTTTGAGGTCAAAACCTACTGAAGGGGGAGGGGATGATGGGGACATCAGATCGTATGGCCTGCCAGGAGACCAGATTGGCAAACCAGAGAGCTTGCCCGAGACAGCCGGGCAATTTGGCGCGTCTGCTGGCCCAAGCGGTACCGCCGGGCCTTCGAACAGCCGGGCCGGACCGACCAACATTTCCGGCGGAGAGGCCCAAACCTCCGGCCTAACTGGCCGCGACGTGGATGACACGGCCGGCCCAATTGGCAACGCCGCTGGCTCTGGGATCAACCTGGCCAGCTCCAAAGACAATACGGCCAGCTCCTCGCACAGTCCAGCCGGTATAGCCGTTCCAGCCGATTGCACCACCATTTCAACATCTACACAAAGAGACTCGGACCAGATAAGCTACCAGCTTCAAGACATACATCTAGATGAAGTTTCTACACCAGTGATGCCACCAGGAGCAATGACAAGGAGCAGATCAAGGGCGCTCTTCCACAAGTTCAATTTGTGGGTCAACAAGCTCCTAGAGGATGATCGACAAGGAGCATTGGGCCAAGAGTGCAAGAAAGAGTCCAAAGGCTTCTGAACCATACAAAGGACTTCAAAGACTTGGGCTTTAGTGGCAAGAGAGGTCAGGGCCCAAAGATTCATAACCCTACTCCAAGTCGAAGACTAGGAGCTAGGCGCGTGCATGCCACAAGGTAGGCCACCTTACATTTCTTGGCCGATAGGTAAGAATGGTAAGTTTTCAAATTATATACTTTCCTTTTTCTGTTTTGCAGGGTAGGATTTAGAATATTTACATTTTGAGTCAAAGACAAATTAGGTAGAAGTCATTTTCGGTTATTCCCTTTTGTAATTTTTCCTTTTGTGCATGTTTGTAGGTTTTCCATTTTTCTTTATTGAGTCGACCATAAAAGATCAAGCTGCCGAGCATATTAATAAGGCTGCTTCAGCATTGTAGTTAGACAACGTTTTCTAATATTAATAAAGATCGAATTTTCTTTCTACAAGTTTTTCTTTCAAGAGACTTGTGCGTTTAGAACCTAGTCGAGACCAGTCCTCCTAGCTCTAAGTTTGTGATTTATCCCGAGGTTCATCACCCCTCGTGTGGTTCACTTCACCCTTCCATCCATTACCAAACAGAAAACTCCCATCCAGATGCCTAAGATTGAGGTTCTCACCTAATCTTCTCCAAACAGCCCACACGCGTACAGCCTTGATTCGAGGCTTGTATCACCGATCGTAGGGGAAAGTCTGAGAGACCGGCCAGTCGAATGATCTCGGACTGGCCGATCCTGCATGGGACAGAATCCAAAGTGAGAGAGAGAGATCACCTCCCCTTGGAAAAAAACCTCCATTTCACTCTCCTAAACTCAAGCATATGGCTTACAATATTCGGACGAGAAAAACCGCTTCGAGTTCTAAGGCTAAAGGCAAGAAGCCTATATTCGTGGATGCGGAATCGGAACAAAAATAAGCACCCCAATTCCCTATGGTAGAAATCCATAGAAAAGTTACACTCACCGAGGAGGGAAAAAATGCACTCTAAGACCTAAACAAAATCGAAATGCATCGTGCACAATTCTTCACCAAAAGGCTGCTACGACAATTGGGATTGAAAGCGGATATCTAGGAAATGCTTGGAAAGATGGGGCTAAGTTACGTAGCGATATAAAGGGAGTCCCCTTTATTCTCAGAAGTCACGTGTATTTGAAATTCAACGTGGCGTAGAACGAGTACATTATCTCGATCTTCTACTTGTCCAACATCTATAGATTTCCAAAGAAGGAAATGGTACATTTCCCGAGCTTTACAAATGCCCAAGAATTCTGGGTTATAATCGCACATGGTACCTACCATGGCGGAGCGTCAAAGATGGAAACAGTAAGAAACCTGATCTTGAGGGGTGTCCTGAAACTCTTAGCCAACACACTCTTCGCAAGGAAACACGCTGGAACAGATAAGATGGTTGAGTTATGTCCTCTTTCATGGTCTGAAGGATGTTCTCAAAAAAGATGAGGCAGAGCCAATAGAAGACCCCTTAGGGGATGATGTGAACATCGGCTGCATATTTACGAGGGAGCTGCCGCTGTTCCAATTGGAGGCACACACAACCGCCAACCCTCATCTCTATATTGACAGTATACTAAAACCGATATTCCACAAGGCCGGGATACCACTATAGTATCATTATGAAGAGCTAACGAGGGATCTGATCAGTTTCAGGTACTTGGTGAAGTTCGAAGTCATAAGCGACACCGAAGCTGAGACCGAGATCTACCCCTTCATCTATGAGGAAGAAAGAAGTAACAAACATATATTTTATTTGCCAAAGTCGGAAATGACGATTGTGTGCACCTTAGAGAACATTCAGTTCCATTTTGGAGGACAGCCATTTATCCTACCTCACCAATCAAGAATCGACGAAAGCACCGCTCCGCGCACCGATGCAGCAGTTCCTCCGATAAGATTCAGCATATAATACGAACGCTACATCTTACTGCAACTAACGTTCAAGCCCAGAACTACCCGAGAGAGGCTATTGTACAAGGCTTACAAGATGCAACAAAAGATCAACAAATGGATAGGAAAAGTTCTTGAGAAACTCCAAAGAAAATTGAGAAGAATGCCGGGGTATGTATCTTCCGAGGAGGAATAATGAGATAGTAGCACAGAAGAAGAATAGCCACATGGGGGAGAAGAAGCTGGAGGCGAGGCAGGAGAGGCATCACAGGAGGAAGATGTTGGCGGAGAAGCAGACTACGCAAGGACAAGCAGTTTAACATATGAGTCGTTGAAAGTGTACATGCACCGAGTAAAAGGAAGAAGCAAGTAGAAGCAAGCTCCTCTCGCCTCTGACACGTACCGCACATGCCACTTATACATACAACATTTTCATTTGTTATTTTATTTTATCTTTCTTTTTCATTCACCCTATTTCTTGGATTTATTTTTTCACCAAGACGATGAGAGATAAGTCTGGGGGAAGGGATATTGACGGTCATATTTGCATTATTTTGCATTATAAATATTTATTCAATAGAAAAACACAAAAAAACAAAATAAAAAAATCATTCATTTATATTACATGGGTTAGGATTGAGTGCACAAGCATATAGGATTTCACTTAAATTTGCATATGGCTAGATTGCCTTGACTAAGTTGCACTTAGCACTAAGATTGGAACTCATTCCAAGAGTACTATGATGCTTGCACCATTTCAAAATTTGGGAATCTTGTATTGTACCACAACCTAATAGGATGATCATTTTCTAGAATTGAAATGTGTCTGATTTGATTCTTACTCCGTGAATTAGAATGATAATTTTAACTAGTTGATCAACTTGACATGTCCACACTAAATCATCTTTCAATTTTGATTTAGAGCTCAAAATGAGATAAGTCCAAGCCCACGTTAATCTAGCTCAATTTTCTATATTGTGACAATATTTGAGATTGATAGAGCTACAGAAAAGCCTCCAAGTAATCCAATGTATCCCAAACTGCGTGATGCCATGAATTATGCTTCATTTATAAGCCATTATTCAAGGAGAACCAATGATCCGTTTAGAATGATCATTTTAACTTGCTGATCAACTTGATATGTACGCACTAAATCATCTTTAACTTTTGATTTAGAGTTCAAAATGACATGAATCCAACGCACATGTTAACCTAGCTCAATTTTCCATATTGTGACAATATTTGAGACTAAAAGACCTATTACAAAGCCTCCATTTAATCCAATGTATCCCAAACTGCGTGATGCCATCAATTATGCTTCATTTATAAGCCTATACTTAAGGAGCACTAATGATCAGTTTAGAATGATTATTTTAACTGGAGGATCAACTTGACATGTCCGCACTAAGTCGTCCATAACTTCTGAATTTGAGTTTAGAATGACATGAATTCAATGCCCAGGTTTAGCTAGCTCAATTTTCTATACTATGATAAAAGTTAAGACTGAAATAGCTACGAAAAAGGTATCCTAATGTGCATGATGCCATGCATTATGCTTCATTTATAAGCCTCTACTCAAGGAGCACCAATGATCAGTTTAGAAAGATATTTTTAACTATCCGATCAACTTGACATGTCCGCACTAAATCGTCTTTAACGCTTGATTAAAAGCTCAAAATGACATGAGTCCAACGCCCATGTTAACCTAGCTCAATTTTCCATATTGTGGCAACATTTGAGACAAAAATAACTACAAAAAAGCCTCCAAGTAATCCAATGTATCCCAAACTGCGTGATGCCATGCATTATGTTTCATTTATAAGCCTTTACGCAAGGAACATCAATGATCAGTTTAGAATGATCATTATAATTTTCCGATCAACTTGAAATGTCCACACTAAATCATCTTTAACTATTGGTTTAGACTTCATAATGACATGAATCTAACGCCCATGTTAATCTAGCTCAATTTTCACTATTGTGACAACATTTGAGATTGAAAGAACTACGACAAAAGCCTCCAAGTAATCCAATGTATCCCAAACTGTGTGATGCCATGCATTATGCTTCATTTATAATAAGCCTTTACTCAAGGAGCACCAATGATCACTTTAGAATGATCAATTTAACTCGCCGATCACTTGACATGTCCACACTAAATCGTCCATAACTTTTGATTTACAGTTCAGAATGACACGAATCCTCTAAAACGGAGCATGAGAATCGGTTAAAATTTGAGATAGCTCTAAGTTTCAAAGTGAAAAATTCCTCTAAGAAATTTAAAAAGCCCAAATGCTAGATCAATTATCAAGAGTAGAGGAGAAAAATAAGAAAAAATGTAGAAAAGAAGAGGGATTCCAATGAGCCCAATTAATCACTACCCCGTAGTACCAAAAAGAGAATTTCAAGGTGAGAGAAGAAAAGAAGATAGACAAAGAAAGCCTCATAGGGGTAGATCACGTAGAATGGGATTCACTTGAGTTTGAGACAGAGAGTTTTGTGCTAGAACATGGGGTAGATGAAAGGCTTTCCTTGTATGCATCAATGCTTTTGACTTTTAGTGTTTTGCGAAAGTTATATTCCTTTTGATAGAAACCTTGTGACTATTTGAACCACCTTATCTCGCTTCATAAACCATTTCTCCCTAGCCAAATGAATTTTTCTTGGTTGATGCAAAAAGGATTGGGAAGTAAGCTCGATTTAAGCATTATATTATTCTTGGAAAAGGATTTCGGAATTAGATCTTTGTGCATGCTTTCGGTTATGGGTCTAGTTTTCGACCCTCTTCTTTGGTTTGTTTTTGCTTGTTTTCCTCAGGGACGAGTAAAAGGCAAGTACGGGGGAGTTGATAACCATGGTTTTTACAT
Source organism: Pugionium cornutum (assembly GCA_018901935.1). Taxonomy (NCBI): domain Eukaryota; kingdom Viridiplantae; phylum Streptophyta; class Magnoliopsida; order Brassicales; family Brassicaceae; genus Pugionium; species Pugionium cornutum. The sequence goes on from CM032164.1 coordinate 26,640,936, forward strand.
TATTTCAACATGAATTTCACCACCTTTCTCGTGTATTCATTGGAATTTTAGGCATTCTATCCACCATTTACATTCATTGGCATTTGGCACTGTATTATATAGGTTAGTGCATGCATTTTTGCATTTTGCATACCTTCTCGATGTTTTCAGGTACGGCGAGAAGTTAGACGGGATCAAATGACACGAACTAGCCAGGGAGTCTCCTGGAAGCCATGAGATTAGCCATCAGGACGATCTCAAGAATCCTTCCAGCCAATCATGAGATCGGCCATCTGACCGATCTCAGGCTGCCCAATCTCAAACCTACTAACTATGCATCACCAGATCAGCCATCAGGCCAATCTCATGTGGCCGATCTCAAGCCAACACCTCTGCCCATCACCAGATCGGCCATGAGAGCAGATGACGACATCAGGTCGTACATCCAGCCAGGAGACCAGACTGGCCGACCAGGAAGCTTGCCCGAGACAGCAGGACCATCTGGCACGTCTGCCGGACCAGGCAGTACCGCCGGACCCTCGACCTATAAAACCAGACCGGTCAGCATCGCCAGCGGAGAGGCCCAAGCTTCCGGCACACTTTGTGGGGACGTGGATGACACCGCCGGTCCCTCTGGTGATGCCACCAACTCCGGGATCAACTCTGCCGGTCCTGAAGGCATCCCGGCCAGTACTGCATACAATCCAGCCGGTACAGCCGATCCAGCTGAGTACACGCGCATTTCCACTTCCACACAAGAGGACTCGGACCAAATGAGCTACCAGCTCCAGGACATGCACCTAGAAGAAGTATCTACACCAGTGGTACCTCAAGGAGCAATGACAAGAAGCAGATCAAGGGCACTCTTCCACAAATTCAGCTTATGGGTCGACAAGCTCCTAGAGGAAGATCGTCTAAGGAAAATGGGCCAAAAGTGCAAGGAAGAGTCCAATGGCTTCTCAACAACACAAGGGACATCAGAGACTTGGTCTTTAGTGGCAAGAGAGGTCAGGGCCCAAAGATTTTTAACCCTACTCCAAGTCGAAGACTAGGAGCAAGGCGCGTGCATGCCACAAGGATGGCCACCTTCCATTTCTTGGCCGTGAGGTAAGTTAAGGTAAGTTTACAATTCGAATATATGCCTCTTTCTGTTTTGCAGGGTAGGATCTAGTTGCTTTACATTTTTGAGTCAAGAACATTTTAGGAATAGGTCCTTTTTCGGTTATACACTTTTGTATCTTTTCCTTTTGTGCACTTTTGTAAACTTTCCTTTTCTTTGTTCGAGTCGACCCTAGAAGGTCAAGCTGTCGAGCATATTAATAAGGCTCCTTCCAGCATTGTAGTTCGACAACCTTTTTGATATTAATAAAGATCGAATTTTCTTTCAACAAGTTATTCTCTCAAGAGACTTGTGCGCTTAGAACCTAGTTGAGACCAGCCCTCCTAGTTCTAAGTTTGTGATTTATCACGAGGCTCATCACCCCTCGTGTGGTTCACTTCACCCTTCCATCTTTTACCAACAAGAAATCTCCCATCCAGAAGCCTAAGGTTGAGTTTCTCACCTAATCTTCTACAAACAGCCCACGCGCACACATCCTTGAATCAAGGCTTGTATCAAGAGCCCAATCATGGCCGATCGAATGGGCCAATCTCAGACCAACCCAAGCCCAAAATGTCTTAGACCTATTTTCACTTAACCGGTTTTCCCGTGACTAAACGTAATGGTTAGGGATACTATATAAAACTTTATAAAACACTTTTAATCAAAATTTTATTGAAATTTCTTTTAGTTTGTTGCTTTGGATGTTTTTAGAGAGAGGAGAGATTGGTTTCAACATTAGTTCTTGCACTTTTGGTTTCTAGTGAAGGATTTCTTTACCCTATCTCTTATCTTATGTTTTTTTTCTTTTACTTCTTTATCGTTGTTGTTTTATTGAATATGTTTGAGTAGTTTTCTGTATGGATTGTGGGTAAGGTAGATTAGGGGAATCTGATATTGACTTAGGATTATTTTAGGTAGATTAGATGACAAATTTCTGATGTTTAGGGTGTGCTTAATGTTAGGGATTGAAGTAGCTAATCAATGCTTAGATTGATACTGTTTTACTCATGAGAAGTGTAGTCAGAACATGTAGGTAAGCCTAAACATCTTATTGCATCTTAGCGAACGAGAGTTGATGTCTAAGGCGATAGGTGGACATGATTAGACTCGAACCCAATGATCACTAGGCGATAGATTGCTGTGCAAAAGACTTGTAGTAAACAGGTTGGTGAATGGGTTGTTACCACGAGAGTGGATCAGTCTAATAGATAGTGTTCTAAGTGTTAGGGATTTATCTAATCGAACATGAAGAACCGTTAGTCAATGGAAGATTTCCCCGAATCGAATGTCTTGCCCACTGTCCATATTTCTTGCTTATTGAATTAACTCATCTTTACTTTTTTGTAATTAGATAATTAGATAACCAATCAAAAAAACCAATTAGTATCAATCTAGATTTAATTGTTAGTGTGCTATTCTTACTTCTCTGAGGATTCGATACCCAACTACTACTCGATTTAATATGTGGAGTTGTACTCGGGATTAAAATTTAAAACCCCATCACTCTAGGATCTACAAGGAAAATACCAAGGTGTTTCATGACAAGAAGCTCATTACGCTTACTTTTAAGGCTGGAGATCAAGTACTGCTGTTCAATTTACGGATGAAGATTTTTCTCGGGAAGCCCAAATCGAGGTGGTAAGGACCTTTTGAGATTAAAGAAGTCCGTCCTTACGGGGTAATCGTGTTGATCAGTCACTCAAGAGAAGATTTCAACGTGAATGGACAATGTCGCAAGCCTTACTGATGAGGGCATCAGATCGTATGGCCGGCCAGGAGATCAATCTGGCCGACCAAAGTGCTTGGCCGAGACAGCCGGGCCATTTGGCGTGCCTGCCGGCCCAAGCGGTACAGCTGGGCCTACGACCAGCCGGGCCGGACCGATCAATCTTTCCGGCGGAGAGGCCCAAACCTCCGGCCCAACTGGCGGCAACGTGGATGACACCGCTGGCCCAATTGGTGATGCCGCCGGATCCGGGATCAACTTGGCTGGCTCCAAAGACAATACGGCCAGCACCTCACACAGTCCAGCCCGTACAGCCCATCCAGCCGATTGCACCACCATTTCATCATCTACACAAAGAGACTCGGACCAGATAAGCTACCAGTTTCAAGACATGCATCTAGATGAAGTTTTTACACCAGTGGTGCCACGAGGAGCAATGACAAGGAGCAGATCGAGGGTGCTCTTCCACAAGTTCAGTTTGTGGGTCGACAAGCTCCTAGAGGATGAACGACAAAGAGCATTGGGCCAAGAGCACAAAGAAGAGTCCAAAGGCTTCTCAACACTTCAAGGGACTTCTGAGACTTGGGCTTTAGTAGCAAGAGAGGTCAAGGCCCAACGATTCCTAACCCTACTCCAAGTTGAAGACTAGAAGCAAGGCGCGTGCATGCCACAAGATCGGCCACCTTCCATTTCTTGGCCGATAGATAAGAATGGTAAGTTTTCAATTTATATACTTGCCTTTTTCAATTTAGAATGTGTACATTTTGAGTCAAAGACAATTTAGGTAGAAGTCCTTTTTCGTTTATTCACTTTTGTAATTTTTCCATTTGTGCACTTTTGTAAGTTTTCCATTTTTCTTTGAGTCGACCCTAGAAGGTCAAGCTGTCGAGCATATTAATAAGTTTCCTTCCAGCATTGTAGTTCGACAACCTTTTTGATATTAATAAAGATCGAATTTTCTTCCTACAAGTTTTCTCTCAAGAACTTGTGCGTTTAGAATCTAGTCGAGACCAGCCCTCCTAGCTTCTAAGTTTGTGATTTATCACGGGGTTCATCACCCCTCGTGTGGTTCACTTCACCCTTCCATACATTACCAAATAGAAAACCCCCACCCAGAAGCCTAAGGTCGAGTTTCTCACCCAATCTTCTCCAAACAGCCCACGCACGTACAACATTGATTTGAGACTTGTATCACTTACCTTCCTAAACTCAAGCATATGGCTTACAATATTGGGACGAGAAAAATTGCTTCGAGTTCTAAGGCTAAAGGCAAGAAGCCTATATTCGTGGATGTGGAATCGGAACAAAAGGAAGCACCCCAATTCTCTACGGTAGACAGCCTGAGAAAAGTTACACTCACCGAGGAGGAAGAAAATGCACTCTAAGACCTCAATAAAAACGAAATGCATCCTGCACAATTCTTCACCATAAGGGTGCTCAGACAATTGGGTTTGAAAGCGGATATCCAGGAACTGCTTGGATAGATGGGGCTAAGCTACAGAGCGAAATAAAGGGAGTCCCCTTTATTCTTAGAAGTTACGTGTATTTGAAATTAAACGTAGCGGAGAACGAGTACATTATCTCGATCTTCGACTTGTGCAACATCTATAGATTTCCAAAGAAGGAAATGGTGCATTTCCCGAGCTTTACAAATGCCCAGGAATTCTGGGATATAATTGCACATGGTACCTACCATGGCAGAGCATCAAAGATGGAAACAGTAAGGAACCCGATCCTGAAGAGTGTCCTGAAACTCTTAGCCAACAAACTCTTCGCAAGAAAACATGCTGGAGCAGATAAGATGGTTGAGTTATGTCCTCTTTCATGGTCTGAAGGATGTTCTAAAAAAAGATGAGGGTAGAGCCTACAAAAGATCCCTTAAGGGATGATGTGAATATCGGATGGCAGTATACTAACACTTATTTTCCACGAGGCCGAAGTACCACTAGAGTATCATTATGAAGAGCTAACGAGGGATCTGATCAGTTTCAGGTACTTGGTGAAGTGCGAAGTCATAAGCGACACCGAAGCTGAGACCGAGATCTACCCCTTCATCTATGAGGAAGAAAGAAGTGGAAAACATGTCTTTTATTTGCCAAACTCGGAAATGACGATTGTGCGCACCGTAGAGAACATTCAGTTCCATTTTGGAGGATAGCCATTTATCCTACCTCACCAATCAAGAATCAAGGAAAGCCCCGCTCCGTGCACCGATGCAGCAGTGCCACCGATTAGATTCAGCATATAATCCGAACGCTGCATCTTACTGCAACTACCGTTCAAGCCCAGAACTACCCGAGAGAGGCTATTGTACAAGGCTTACAAGACGCAACAAAAGATAAACAAATGGATAGGGAAAGTTCTAGAAAAACTCCAAAGAAAATTGAGAAGAACGCCGGGGTATGTATCCTCCAAGGAGGAATAATGAGATAGTAGCGCAGAAGAAAAATAGCCACATGTGGGAGAAGAAACTGGAGGCGAGGCAGGAGAGGCATCACAGGAGGAAGATGTCGGCAGAGAAACAGACTACGCAAGGACAAGCAATGTAACATATGAGTCGCTGAAAGTGTACATGCACCGAGCCGAAAGGAAGAATCAAGTAGAAGCAAGCTCCTCTCACCTTTGACAGGTACTACATGATGTAAGATTGAATATCAATCTCACAAGCGGTACGGCCGTGACTCGCAAGACCGAGAATCTCTCTTGGCTTAAGCGGGAAAGGGAACTAAAAGGAGGGGGTTTTGATCGAATCACACGATCAAAGGTGAACCAAGGGAGTTTGAATCTCTCAAACTAACCTGGCCGTGGCTTCAATAGAAAGAAAGTGAATCACACACTTTATTTCTAAAGAACAAGAACAAGACTCAAAGACAAGACTTTGAAGAAAATACTTTGTTTTCAAATTTAATTTCAATGGTGGTCTATATTTACAATGAGGTTGTGCTGAGCTTATATAGTGCTCCTAGCAACGGTCCTAAACCTAAAAAAGAGAAAAGGAAATCATATATTTAAAATATATGGTTGTTGGCCATTAATGTCTAGTTTGGCCAACAAAGAAAGTGTATATACTTGAATCTTGAGAGCTTTGGGACGAATGTAAGGTGTCTAGGTACATCATGGATGCTTTGGAAAGTCTTCAATACGTGCCCAAGTTGCAAGGAATAGAGATATTGCAATCTGAACACATTAAGTACATTTCGGTCCATATATGGAAAGTCTTGGAGGAAAAGGATTCGCCTGATCCTCTGGTGGCTGGTGCATGGTAGGTTTATTTTGGGCTTCCTTAGGGCCTTAATAATATCTCCTGGACGCCATGTTTTGGTTTGCAAGTGATTAAACCAGTTGGCCATCTCACTTGCCATAAACGGCTCCAATCGGTTCATTTGAAGGCACGGATGGACCCACCTGGTCCAAGGCGTGTTTAAGCTTCTAGAAGTGCTTAAGGGAACTCCTAGAAGTACCAAAAAGTCTCCTGGTCGCCAAAGAAACGTTTGGAGACTTTCATATAAGAAAAGTTCTAAATATGGTAAGTTTCGATAACTCCAATTTTATGTATGTTGCATGACTTGATCTGGCCTTGTTTTGGGTGAGCTGCATGTCGCCGCGTGTCCTCTGTGAGTCAGGATTATATGCCAGGTTTGGTCTTGGCTGGCTGCTTCTTGGTTAAGCTTGGATTCATGAAGATACACCCATGTATCCTTTTACGCGTATTTGGCCGCCTTTGTGTTCCTTGGGCCGGCCGGGCCGGGCAGTTCGCCGGGGGTTGTGCTGATGACCTCATCATACCCTCCCCTTCTAAATGTTTTGCCCTCAAAATATTTTGGCCTGCACGTAGAGAAGGCAAGTTAATACATGATTTACTTGTGGGTTTAGGGGATTACCTCGGTTTATGGCCCTTATATGGTTCGGATGTGGCCATAGTGCATCTGGCGGTTGCTCCCTGATAAGAAAGGAAGAAATTACTCCTTTACATTGCAGCTGGTTTCTTTGCTTTGCCTCCAAGGTGTTGGGTTCTCCATGGTCTCCTCTTGATTCCGAACATCGGTTTAATGTAGGAGGTGGGTCTTCTTGATCTTTGTTGAATCCTTGCTTTGTTAGACCTGTTTCAACAACTTTTGGCAAAGACAAGTGCATTATGCTAGGACTGGAAATTTCAAATTGAAGCTCCTTTATTGCCTTAACACTTTTAGGCTTAATATTTTCGAGTTCTACTTGTAAGCTTGTTATTAGTTGTCTAGTTGGGCATGTCTTAGCAAAGTGTCCTCTTTCTTGACATCTATAGCATATAATTTCATCTGTTTTCACATTGTTAGAGGACTTACCTGGCGTTTCGTTGACGTGTATTCCAAGCAATGGCTTTGATGGTTTCATGTGTGCTATGACTTGAGACTTTTGAACTTGCTGGTCAATTTTTGGTTTGACCGTCGGCTTAGCTAGCTTTTGTCCTTCTAAGGTGTTTGAAAACACGTTGTTCTTCTCAGAGCAGTAGGAAAGATTGGGCTTATGAAAGGGCTGCATGTTTGGTGTAGACATCTCACTCCTTAATGCTGTTGGGTGCATAAGTTGTGTGGTGATGTTTCTGCGTGTTTGGTACTTCTTCACAAACTCCCTATACATTCGTGCCTTAAGGTCTCCCCAATCAAGGACTGGTTTGTTGTAGAAGGTCTGTGCATTTTCCTTCAACCACCAATTGTAGGCATCTCCAACGAGCATATCAACGGCATATGAGAGCTTCTCTTCTTTGGGGATGTTGTTTGAGCGCAGCAATTGTTTCATGTTGGTTTCCCATCGGAGGTATTCATCTGGGTCCTTGTTATACCCTGAAAAGGTTAGAGTTTTGGAATTGTAAATATATACCTTACTGGTCTGATTTCTTGATCTAGTTGGAATGGTGTAAGTTGGCACTCGGCTTGACACAACGAAATGGCGAGGTGTAATTTTCTTTGGCCAGCTTATGTCAGTGGAATAGTAGTCTGGTGGCTCTGGTTTGAGTTCTTCAACTTCTGTTTCATTGTCAAAATGATATTCTGAATAGTCTTCATGCCATATCTCATATCCATTAGAATCATCTACGTCAGAAAAGTCTTGGTCATAGTCCAGTGGTTCTGGTTCAAGGTTTTCTCCATCTGATTCTTCCCTAAAATCAGTCTCTAAATAGTATTGATTCCATGACTCTTCTGCATAGTCACACTCGCTGGTGCTTAGGCATTGATCATAGTCGTTGTCTAGACTACAATCAGTTTGTGGTATGCTCATGGTGTCTTCTTCTTCATAGTTCTCCATCATTAAATTTTGTACCTTGCACAACAATAAGAAGAGATATCAGGCCCAAATCAACAATTAAAGAAACTACACTCTAGTGAATATATGATATTAACACATAAGTAGTAAAATTAAAATCGATACAAGTAAATATTTTTGAGGTTTTTGTTTTTTGTCACTTTTGGCAACTAACATAAAAACAAATTAAAAGACAATATTTTTTTTTTTTGATATTTTATTAATTAGGACGAAAAATAATAAGAATATTATATGAATCTTTTCTTCTTTTTTTTTTTTAAAAAAAAAAACTTTACTAGCAACTAAATTCGAAAATAACAAAATGAGTGATGCTTATATTTTTGGTTTTTTTTCTTATGATGAACGAAATTAAGTAAACATGAAATAAATTTTTGAGTTAGTTTTAGATTTATATGAGATGAGACAAAAAAAACAAAAGAATCAACAAGAAACAATGCAAATGAAAATAAGAACAAATATTGTTTTTTTTATTTTCAATAAGATGTAAATAACAAAATGCAAAATAAAATCATAAAAGATAAAGGATAAAGGTTGGATGAACACAACCTGGGATAGGAGCTTTTAGCTCTGATACCAAATGATGTAAGATTGAATATCAATCTCACAAGCGGTACGGCCGTGACTCGCAAGACCGAGAATCTCTCTTGGCTTAAGCGGGAAAGGGAACTAAAAGGAGGGGGTTTTGATCGAATCACATGATCAAAGGTGAACCAAGGGAGTTTGAATCTCTCAAACTAACCTGGCCGTGGCTTCAATAGAAAGGAAGTGAATCACACACTTTATTTCTAAAGAACAAGAACAAGACTCAAAGACAAGGCTTTGAAGAAAATACTTTGTTTTCAAATTTAATTTCAATGGTGGTCTATCTTTACAATGAGATCGTGCTGAGCTTATATAGTGCTCCTAGCAATGGTCCTAAACCTAAAAAGGAGAAAAGGAAATCATACAATTAAAATATATGGCCGTTGGCCATTAATGTCTTGTTTAGCCAACAAGGAAAGTGTATATGCTTGTATCTTGAGAGCTTTGGGGTGAATGTAATGTGTCTAGGTACATCCTGGATGCTTTGGAAAGTCTTCAATACGTGCCCAAGTTTCAAGGAATAGAGATATTGCAATCTGAACACATTAAGTGCACTTCGGTCCATATATGGCAAGTCTTGGAGGAAAGAGATTCGCCTGATCCTCTGGTGGCTGGTGCATGGTAGGTTTATTTTGGGCTTCCTTAGGGCCTTAATAATATCTCCTGGACGCCATGTTTTGGTTTGCAAGTGATTAAACCAGTTGGCCATCTCACTTGCCATAAATGGCTCCAATCGGTTCATTTGAAGGCACGGATGGACCCACCTGGTCCAAGGCGTGTTTAAGCTTCTAGAAGTGCTTAAGGGAACTCCTAGAAGTACCAAAAAGTCTCCTGGTCGCCAAAGAAACGTTTGGAGACTTTCATATAAGGAAAGTTCCAAATATGGTAAGTTTCGATAACTCCAATTTGATGTATGTTGCATGACTTGATCTGGCCTTGTTTTGGGTGAGCTGCATGTCGCCGCGTGTCCTCTGTGATTCAGGATTATATGCCAGGTTAGGTCTTGGCTGGCTGCTTCTTGGTTAAGCTTGGATTCATGAAGATACACCCATGTATCCTTTTACGCGTATTTGGCCGCCTTTGTGTTCCTTGGGCCGGCCGGGCCGGGCAGTTCGCCGGGGGTTGTGCTGATGACCTCATCATACCCTCCCCCTTCTAAATGTTTTGCCCTCAAAACATTTTGGCCTGCACGTAGAGAAGGCAAGTTAATACATGATTTACTTGTGGGTTTAGGGCATTACCTCGGTTTATTGCCCTTATATGGTTCGGATGTGGCCATAGTGCATCTGGCGGTTGCTCCCTGATAAGAAAGGAAGAAATTACTCCTTTACATTGCAGCTGGTTTCTTTGCTTTGCCTCCAAGGTGTTGGGTTCTCCACGGTCTCCTCTTGATTCCGATCATCGGTTTAATGTAGGAGGTGGGTCTTCTTGATCTTTGTTGAATCCTTGCTTTGTTAGACCTGTTTCAACAACTTTTGGCAAAGACAAGTGCATTATGCTAGTACTGGAAATTTCAAATTGAATCTCCTTTATTGCCTTAACACTTGTAGGCTTAATATTTTTGAGTTCTACTTGTAAGCTTGTTATTAGTTGTCTAGCTGGGCATGTCTTAGCAAAGTGTCCTCTTTCTTGACATCTATAGCATATAATTTCATCTGTTTTCACATTGTTAGAGGACTTACCTGGCGTTTCCTTGACGTGTATTCCAAGCAATGGCTTTGATGGTTTCATGTGTGCTATGGCTTGAGGCTTTTGAACTTGCTGGTCAATTTTTGGTTTGACCATCGGCTTAGCTACCTTTTGTCCTTCTCAGGTGTTTGAAAACACGTTGTTATGCTCAGAGCAGTAGGAAAGCTTGGGCTTATGAAAGGGCTGCATGTTTGGTGTAGACATCTCACTCCTTGATGTTGTTGGGTGCATAAGTTGTGTGGTGATGTTTCTGCGTGTTTGGTACTTCTTCACAAACTCCCTATACATTCGTGCCTTAAGGTCTCCCCAATCAAGGACTGGTTTGTTGTAGAAGGTCCGTGCATTTTCCTTCAACCACCAATTGTAGGAATCTCCAACGAGCATATCAACGGCATATGAGAGCTTCTCTTCTTGGGGATGTTGTTTGAGCGCAGCCATTGTTTCATGTTGGTTTCCCATCAGAGGTATTCATCTGGATCCTTGTTATACCCTGAAAAGGTTAGAGATTTGGAATTGTAAATATATACCTTACTGGTCTGATTTCTTGATCTAGTTAGAGTGGTGTAGGTTGGCACTCGGCTTGACACAACGAAGTGGCGAGGTGTAATTTTTTTTGGCTAGCTTCTGTCAGTGGAATAGTAGTCTGGTGGCTCTGGTTTGAGTTCTTCAACTTCTGTTTTATTGTCAAAATGATATTCTGAATAGTCTTCATGCCACGTCTCATATCCATTAGAATCATCTACGTTGGACAAGTCTTGGTCATAGTCCAGTGGTTCTGGTTCAAGGTTTTCTCCATCTGATTCTTCCCTAAAATCAGTCTCCAAATAGTATTGATTCCATGACTCTTCTGCATAGTCACACTCGCTGGTGCTTAGGCATTGATCATAGTCGTTGTCTAGACTACAATCAGTTTGTGGTATGCTCATGGTGTCTTCTTCTTCATCATAGTGCTCCATCATTAAAATTTGTACCTTGCACAACAATAAGAAGAGATAGCAGGCCCAAATCAACAAATAAGGAAACTACACTCTAGTGAATATATGATATTAACACATAAGTAGTATTAAAAGGAAAATCTATACAAGTAAATATTTTGAGATTTTTGTATTTGTTTCTTTTGGAAACTAACTTTAAAGCAAACTAAAAGACAATATTTTTTTTTGGTTTTTGATATTTTAAATTAATTTAGGACGAAAAAACAATATTCAATGAATCTTTCTTTTTTAACTTTACTATTAACTAAATTCGAAAATAACAAAATGAGTGATGCTTATATTTTTGTTTTTTTTTCTTATGATGAACGAAATTAAGTAAACATGAAATAATTTTTTTGAGTTGGTTTTAGATTTATATGAGAGCAAAAAAAACAACAAGAATCAACAAGAAACAATGCAAATGAAGAATAAGAACAAATATTTTTATTTGGTTTTTTTCATAAGATGTAAATAAGAAAAATGCAAAACAAAAGCATAAAAAATAAAGGATAAAGGTTGGATTAACACAACCTGAGATAGGAGCTTTTAGCTCTGATACCAAATGATTTAAGATTGAATATCAATCTCACAAGCGGTACGGCCGTGACTCGCAAGACCGAGAATCTCTCTTGGCTTAAGCGGGAAAGGGAACTAAAAGGAGGGGGTTTTGATCGAATCACACGATCAAAGGTGAACCAAGGGAGTTTGAATCTCTCAAACTAACCTGGCCGTGGCTTCAATAGAAAGGAAGTGAATCACACACTTTATTTCTAAAGAACAAGAACAAGACTCAAAGACAAGGCTTTGAAGAAAATACTTTGTTTTCAAATTTAATTTCAATGGTGGTCTATCTTTACAATGAGATCGTGCTGAGCTTATATAGTGCTCCTAGCAATGGTCCTAAACCTAAAAAGGAGAAAAGGAAATCATACAATTAAAATATATGGCCGTTGGCCATTAATGTCTTGTTTAGCCAACAAGGAAAGTGTATATGCTTGTATCTTGAGAGCTTTGGGGTGAATGTAATGTGTCTAGGTACATCCTGGATGCTTTGGAAAGTCTTCAATACGTGCCCAAGTTTCAAGGAATAGAGATATTGCAATCTGAACACATTAAGTGCACTTCGGTCCATATATGGCAAGTCTTGGAGGAAAGAGATTCGCCTGATCCTCTGGTGGCTGGTGCATGGTAGGTTTATTTTGGGCTTCCTTAGGGCCTTAATAATATCTCCTGGACGCCATGTTTTGGTTTGCAAGTGATTAAACCAGTTGGCCATCTCACTTGCCATAAATGGCTCCAATCGGTTCATTTGAAGGCACGGATGGACCCACCTGGTCCAAGGCGTGTTTAAGCTTCTAGAAGTGCTTAAGGGAACTCCTAAAAGTACCAAAAAGTCTCCTGGTCGCCAAAGAAACGTTTGGAGACTTTCATATAAGGAAAGTTCCAAATATGGTAAGTTTCGATAACTCCAATTTGATGTATGTTGCATGACTTGATCTGGCCTTGTTTTGGGTGAGCTGCATGTCGCCGCATGTCCTCTGTGAGTCAGGATTATATGCCAGGTTTGGTCTTGGCTGGCTGCTTCTAGGTTAAGCTTGGATTCATGAAGATACACCCATGTATCCTTTTACGCGTATTTGGCCGCCTTTGTGTTCCTTGGGCCGGCCGGGCCGGGCAGTTCGCCGGGGGTTGTGCTGATGACCTCATCATACCCTCCCCCTTCTAAATGTTTTGCCCTCAAAACATTTTGGCCTGCACGTAGAGAAGGCAAGTTAATACATGATTTACTTGTGGGTTTAGGGCATTACCTCGGTTTATGGCCCTTATATGGTTCGGATGTGGCATAGTGCATCTGGCGGTTGCTCCCTGATAAGAAAGGAAGAAATTACTCCTTTACATTGCAGCTGGTTTCTTTGCTTTGCCTCCAAGGTGTTGGGTTCTCCATGGTCTCCATTTGATTCCGAACATCGGTTTAATGTAGGAGGTGGGTCTTCTTGATCTTTGTTGAATCCTTGCTTTGTTAGACTTGTTTCAACAACTTTTGGCAAAGACAAGTGCATTATGCTAGTACTGGAAATTTCAAATTGAATCTCCTTTATTGCCTTAACACTTGTAGGCTTAATATTTTTGAGTTCTACTTGTAAGCTTGTTATTAGTTGTCTAGCTGGGCATGTCTTAGCAAAGTGTCCTCTTTCTTGACATCTATAGCATATAATTTCATCTGTTTTCACATTGTTAGAGGACTTACCTGGCGTTTCCTTTACGTGTATTCCAAGCAATGGCTTTGATGGTTTCATGTGTGCTATGGCTTGAGGCTTTTGAACTTGCTGGTCAATTTTTGGTTTGACCATCAGCTTAGCTACCTTTTGTACTTCTAAGGTGTTTGAAAACACGTTGTTATGCTCAGAGCAGTAGACAAGCTTGGGCTTATGAAAGGGCTGCATGTTTGGTGTAGACATCTCACTCCTTGATGCTGTTGGGTGCATAAGTTGTGTGGTGATGTTTCTGTGTTTGGTACTTCTTCACAAACTCCCTATACATTCGTGCCTTAAGGTTCCCCAATCAAGGACTGGTTTGTTGTAGAAGGTCCGTTCATTTTCCTTCAACCACCAATTGTAGGCATCTCCAACGAGCATATCAACGGCATATGAGAGCTTCTCTTCTTTGGGGATGTTGTTTGAGCGCAGCCATTGTTTCATGTTGGTTTCCCATCGGAGGTATTCATCTGGATCCTTGTTATACCCTGAAAAGGTTAGAGATTTGGAATTGTAAATATATACCTTACTGGTCTGATTTCTTGATCTAGTTGGAGTGGTGTAGGTTGGCACTCGGCTTGACAAAACGAAGTGGCGAGGCGTAATTTTCTTTGGCCAGCTTCGGTCAGTGGAATAGTAGTCTGGTGGCTCTGGTTTGAGTTCTTCAACTTCTGTTTCATTGTCAAAATGATATTCTGAATAGTCTTCATGCCATGTCCCATATCCATTAGAATCATCTACGTCAGAAAAGTCTTGGTCATAGTCCAGTGGTTCTGGTTCAAGGTTTTCTCCATCTGATTCTTCCCTAAAATCAGTCTCCAAATAGTATTGATTCCATGACTCTTCTGCATAGTCACACTCGCTGGTGCTTAGGCATTGATCATAGTCGTTGTCTAGACTACAATCAGTTTGTGGTATGCTCATGGTGTCTTCTTCTTCATCATAGTGCTCCATCATTAAAATTTGTACCTTGCACAACAATAAGAAGAGATATCAGGCCCAAATCAACAAATAAGGAAACTACACTCTAGTGAATATATGATATTAACACATAAGTAGTATTAAAAGGAAAATCTATACAAGTAAATATTTTGAGATTTTTGTATTTGTTTCTTTTGGAAACTAACTTTAAAGCAAACTAGAAGACAATATTTTTTTTGGCTTTTGATATTTTAAATTAATTTAGGACGAAAAAACAATATTCAATGAATCTTTCTTTTTTAACTTTACTATTAACTAAATTCGAAAATAACAAAATGAGTGATGCTTATATTTTTGGTTTTTTTTCTTATGATGAACGAAATTAAGTAAACATGAAATAATTTTTTTTTGAGTTGGTTTAGATTTATATGAGAGCAAAAAAAACAACAAGAATCAACAAGAAACAATGCAAATGAAGAATAAGAACAAATATTTTTATTTGGTTTTTTTCATAAGATGTAAATAAGAAAAATGCAAAACAAAAGCATAAAAAATAAAGGATAAAGGTTGGATTAACACAACCTGAGATAGGAGCTTTTAGCTCTGATACCAAATGATTTAAGATTGAATATCAATCTCACAAGCGGTACGGCCGTGACTCGCAAGACCGAGAATCTCTCTTGGCTTAAGCGGGAAAGGGAACTAAAAGGAGGGGGTTTTGATCGAATCACACGATCAAAGGTGAACCAAGGGAGTTTGAATCTCTCAAACTAACCTGGCCGTGGCTTCAATAGAAAGGAAGTGAATCACACACTTTATTTCTAAAGAACAAGAACAAGACTCAAAGACAAGGCTTTGAAGAAAATACTTTGTCTTCAAATTTAATTTCAATGGTGGTCTATCTTTACAATGAGGTCGTGCTGAGCTTATATAGTGCTCCTAGCAATGGTCCTAAACCTAAAAAGGAGAAAAGGAAATCATACATTTAAAATATATGGATGTTGGCCATTAATGTCTAGTTTGGCCAACAAGGAAAGTGTATATGCTTGTATCTTGAGAGCTTTGGGGTGAATGTAATGTGTCTAGGTACATCCTGGATGCTTTGGAAAGTCTTCAATACGTGCCCAAGTTTCAAGGAATAGAGATATTGCAATCTGAACACATTAAGTGCACTTCGGTCCATATATGGCAAGTCTTGGAGGAAAGAGATTCGCCTGATCCTCTGGTGGCTGGTGCATGGTAGGTTTATTTTGGGCTTCCTTAGGGCCTTAATAATATCTCCTGGACGCCATGTTTTGGTTTGCAACTGATTAAACCAGTTGGCCATCTCACTTGCCATAAACGGCTCCAATCGGTTCATTTGAAGGCACGGATGGACCCACCTAGTTCAAGGCGTGTTTAACCTTCTAGAAGTGCTTAAGGGAACTCCTAGAAGTACCAAAAAGTCTCCTGGTCGCCAAAGAAACGTTTGGAGACTTTCATATAAGGAAAGTTCCAAATATGGTAAGTTTCGAAAACTCCAATTTGATGTATGGTGCATGACTTGATCTGGCCTTTTTTTGGGTGAGCTGCATGTCGCCGCGTGTCCTCTGTGAGTCAGGATTATAGGCCAGGTTTGGTCTTGGCTGGCCGCTTCTTGGTTAAGCTTGGATTCATGAAGATACACCCATGTATCCTTTTGCGCGTATTTGGCCGCCTTTGTGTTCCTTGGGCCGGCCGGGCCGGGCAGTTGGCCGGGGGTTGTGCCGATGACCTCATCATACCCTCCCCCTTCGAAATGTTTTGCCCTCAAAACATTTTGGCCTGCACATAGAGAAGGCAAGTTAATACCATGATTTACTTGTGGGTTTAGGGCATTACCTCGGTTTATGGCCCTTATATGGTTCGGATGTGGCCATAGTGCATCTGGCGGTTGCTCCCTGATAAGAAAGGAAGAAATTACTCCTTTACATTGCAGCTGGTTTCTTTGCTTTGCCTAGTGCATCTGGCGGTTGAATCCTCCCTGATAAGAAAGGAAGAAATTACTCCTTTACATGTCTTGCAGCTGGTTTCACTTTGCTTTGCCTCCAAGGTGTTGGGTTCTCCTCGGTCTCCTCTTGATTCCGAACATCGGTTTAATGTAGGAGGTGGGTCTTCTTGATCTTTGTTGAATCCTTGCTTTGTTAGACCTGTTTCAACAACTTTTGGCAAAGACAAGTGCATTATGCTAGTACTGGAAATTTCAAATTGAATCTCCTTTATTTCCTTAACACTTGTAGGCTTAATATTTTTGAGTTCTACTTATAAGCTTGTTATTAGTTGTCTAGCTGGGCATGTCTTAGCAAAGTGTCCTCTTTCTTGACATCTATAGCATATAATTTCATCTGTTTTCACATTGTTAGAGGACTTACCTGGCGTTTCCTTTACGTGTATTCCAAGCAATGGCTTTGATGGTTTCATGTGTGCTATGGCTTGAGGCTTTTGAACTTGCTGGTCAATTTTTGGTTTGAACATCAGCTTAGCTACCTTTTGTACTTCTAAGGTGTTTGAAAACACGTTGTTATGCTCAGAGCAGTAGACAAGCTTGGGCTTATGAAAGGGCTGCATGTTTGGTGTAGACATCTCACTCCTTGATGCTGTTGGGTGCATAAGTTGTGTGGTGATGTTTCTGCGTGTTTGGTACTTCTTTCAAACTCCCTATACATTCGTGCCTTAAGGTCTCCCCAATCAAGGACTGGTTTGTTGTAGAAGGTCCATGCAATTTCCTTCAACCACCAATTGTAGGCATCTCCAACGAGCATATCAACGGCATATGAGAGCTTCTCTTCTTTGGGGATGTTGTTTGAGCGCAGCCATTGTTTCATGTGGGTTTCCCATCGGAGGTATTCATCTGGGTCCTTGTTATACCCTGAAAAGGTTAGAGTTTTGGAATTGTAAATATATACCTTACTGGTCTGATTTCTTGATCTAGTTGGAATGGTGTAAGTTGGCACTCGGCTTGACACAACGAAGTGGCGAGGTGTAATTTTCTTTGGCCAGCTTATGTCAGTGGAATAGTAGTCTGGTGGCTCTGGTTTGAGTTCTTCAACTTCTGTTTCATTGTCAAAATGATATTCTGAATAGTCTTCATGCCATATCTCATATCCATTAGAATCATCTACGTCAGAAAAGTCTTGGTCATAGTCCAGTGGTTCTGGTTCAAGGTTTTCTCCATCTGATTCTTCCCTAAAATCAGTCTCCAAATAGTATTGATTCCATGACTCTTCTGCATAGTCACACTCGCTGGTGCTTAGGCATTGATCATAGTCGTTGTCTAGACTACAATCAGTTTGTGGTATGCTCATGGTGTCTTCTTCTTCATCATAGTGCTCCATCATTAAAATTTGTACCTTGCACAACAATAAGAAGAGATATCAGGCCCAAATCAACAAATAAGGAAACTACACTCTAGTGAATATATGATATTAACACATAAGTAGTATTAAAAGGAAAATCTATACAAGTAAATATTTTGAGATTTTTGTATTTGTTTCTTTTGGAAACTAACTTTAAAGCAAACTAAAAGACAATATTTTTTTTTTTGGTTTTTGATATTTTAAATTAATTTAGGACGAAAAAACAATATTCAATGAATCTTTCTTTTTTAACTTTACTATTAACTAAATTCGAAAATAACAAAATGAGTGATGCTTATATTTTTGGGTTTTTTTTTTCTTATGATGAACGAAATTAAGTTAACATGAAATAATTTTTTTTTGAGTTGGTTTAGATTTATATGAGAGCAAAAAAAAACAACAAGAATCAACAAGAAACAATGCAAATGAAGAATAAGAACAAATATTTTTATTTGGTTTTTTTCATAAGATGTAAATAAGAAAAATGCAAAACAAAAGCATAAAAAATAAAGGATAAAGGTTGGATTAACACAACCTGAGATAGGAGCTTTTAGCTCTGATACCAAATGATTTAAGATTGAATATCCATCTCACAAGCGGTACGGCCGTGACTCGCAAGACCGAGAATATCTCTTGGCTTAAGCGGGAAAGGGAACTAAAAGGAGGGGGTTTTGATCGAATCACACGATCAAAGGTGAACCAAGGGAGTTTGAATCTCTCAAACTAACCTGGCCGTGGCTTCAATAGAAAGGAAGTGAATCACACACTTTATTTCTAAAGAACAAGAACAAGACTCAAAGACAAGGCTTTGAAGAAAATACTTTGTTTTCAAATTTAATTTCAATGGTGGTCTATCTTTACAATGAGATCGTGCTGAGCTTATATAGTGCTCCTAGCAATGGTCCTAAACCTAAAAAGGAGAAAAGGAAATCATACAATTAAAATATATGGCCGTTGGCCATTAATGTCTTGTTTAGCCAACAAGGAAAGTGTATATGCTTGTATCTTGAGAGCTTTGGGGTGAATGTAATGTGTCTAGGTACATCCTGGATGCTTTGGAAAGTCTTCAATACGTGCCCAAGTTTCAAGGAATAGAGATATTGCAATCTGAACACATTAAGTGCACTTCGGTCCATATATGGCAAGTCTTGGAGGAAAGAGATTCGCCTGATCCTCTGGTGGCTGGTGCATGGTAGGTTTATTTTGGGCTTCCTTAGGGCCTTAATAATATCTCCTGGACGCCATGTTTTGGTTTGCAACTGATTAAACCAGTTGGCCATCTCACTTGCCATAAACGGCTCCAATCGGTTCATTTGAAGGCACGGATGGACCCACCTGGTCCAAGGCATGTTTGAGCTTCTAGAAGTGCTTAAGGGAACTCCTACAAGTACCAAAATGTCTCCCGGTCGCCAAAGAAACGTTTGGAGACTTTCATATAAGGAAAGTTCCAAATATGGTAAGTTTCGATAACTCCAATTTGATGTATGTTGCATGACTTGATCTGGCCTTGTTTTGGGTGAGCTGCATGTCGCCGTGTGTCCTCTGTGAGTCAGGATTATATGCCAGGTTTGGTCTTGGCTGGCTGCTTCTTGGTTAAGCTTGGATTCATGAAGATACACCCATGTATCCTTTTACGCGTATTTGGCCGCCTTTGTGTTCCTTGGGCCGGCCGGGCCGGGCAGTTCGCCAGGGGTTGTGCTGATGACCTCATCATACCCTCCCCCTTCTAAATGTTTTGCCCTCAAAACATTTTGGCCTGCACGTAGAGAAGGCAAGTTAATACATGATTTACTTGTGGGTTTAGGGCATTACCTCGGTTTATGGCCCTTATATGGTTCGGATGTGGCCATAGTGCATCTGGCGGTTGCTCCCTGATAAGAAAGGAAGAAATTACTCCTTTACATTGCAGCTGGTTTCTTTGCTTTGCCTCCAAGGTGTTGGGTTCTCCATGGTCTCCTCTTGATTCCGAACATCGGTTTAATGTAGGAGGTGGGTCTTCTTGATCTTTGTTGAATCCTTGCTTTGTTAGACCTGTTTCAACAACTTTTGGCAAAGACAAGTGCATTATGCTAGTACTGGAAATTTCAAATTGAATCTCCTTTATTGCCTTAACACTTGTAGGCTTAATATTTTTGAGTTCTACTTGTAAGCTTGTTATTAGTTGTCTAGCTGGGCATGTCTTAGCAAAGTGTCCTCTTTCTTGACATCTATAGCATATAATTTCATCTGTTTTCACATTGTTAGAGGACTTACCTGGCGTTTCCTTTACGTGTATTCCAAGCAATGGCTTTGATGGTTTCATGTGTGCTATGGCTTGAGGCTTTTGAACTTGCTGGTCAATTTTTGGTTTGACCATCAGCTTAGCTACCTTTTGTACTTCTAAGGTGTTTGAAAACACGTTGTTATGCTCAGAGCAGTAGACAAGCTTGGGCTTATGAAAGGGCTGCATGTTTGGTGTAGACATCTCACTCCTTGATGCTGTTGGGTGCATAAGTTGTGTGGTGATGTTTCTGCGTGTTTGGTACTTCTTTCAAACTCCCTATACATTCGTGCCTTAAGGTCTCCCCAATCAAGGACTGGTTTGTTGTAGAAGGTCCATGCAATTTCCTTCAACCACCAATTGTAGGCATCTCCAACGAGCATATCAACGGCATATGAGAGCTTCTCTTCTTTGGGGATGTTGTTTGAGCGCAGCCATTGTTTCATGTTGGTTTCCCATCGGAGGTATTCATCTGGGTCCTTGTTATACCCTGAAAAGGTTAGAGTTTTGGAATTGTAAATATATACCTTACTGGTCTGATTTCTTGATCTAGTTGGAATGGTGTAAGTTGGCACTCGGCTTGACACAACGAAGTGGCGAGGTGTAATTTTCTTTGGCCAGCTTATGTCAGTGGAATAGTAGTCTGGTGGCTCTGGTTTGAGTTCTTCAACTTCTGTTTCATTGTCAAAATGATATTCTGAATAGTCTTCATGCCATATCTCATATCCATTAGAATCATCTACGTCAGAAAAGTCTTGGTCATAGTCCAGTG
This sequence comes from Pugionium cornutum, assembly GCA_018901935.1. Taxonomy (NCBI): domain Eukaryota; kingdom Viridiplantae; phylum Streptophyta; class Magnoliopsida; order Brassicales; family Brassicaceae; genus Pugionium; species Pugionium cornutum. The sequence goes on from CM032164.1 coordinate 26,661,871, forward strand.
GTTCTGGTTCAAGGTTTTCTCCATCTGATTCTTCCCTAAAATCAGTCTCCAAATAGTATTGATTCCATGACTCTTCTGCATAGTCACACTCGCTGGTGCTTAGGCATTGATCATAGTCGTTGTCTAGACTACAATCAGTTTGTGGTATGCTCATGGTGTCTTCTTCTTCATCATAGTGCTCCATCATTAAAATTTGTACCTTGCACAACAATAAGAAGAGATATCAGGCCCAAATCAACAAATAAGGAAACTACACTCTAGTGAATATATGATATTAACACATAAGTAGTAGTAAAAGGAAAATCGATACAAGTAAATATTTTGAGGTTTTTGTTTTTGTTTCTTTTGGAAACTAACTTTAATGCAAAATAAAAGACAATATTTTTTTGGTTTTTGATATTTAAATTAATTTAGAACGAAAAAACAATATTCAATGAATCTTTTTTTTTTAACTTTACTAGTAACTAAATTCAAAAATAACAAAATGAGTGATGCTTATATTTTTGGTTTTTTTTTCTTATGATGAACGAAATTAAGTAAACATGAAATACAATTTTTTTGAGTTGGTTTTAGATTTATATGAGAGTAAACAAAAAAAACAACAAGAATCAACAAGAAACAATGCAAATGAAGAATAAGAACAAATATTTTTATTTGGTTTTTTTGATAAGATGTAAATAAGAAAAATGCAAAACAAAAGCATAAAAAATAAAGGATAAAGGTTGGATTAAAAAAACCTGAGATAGGAGCTTTTAGCTCTGATACCAAATGATGTAAGATTGAATATCAATCTCACAAGCGGTACGGCCGTGACTCGCAAGACCGAGAATCTCTCTTGGCTTAAGCGGGAAAGGGAACTAAAAGGAGGGGGTTTTGATCGAATCACACGATCAAAGGTGAACCAAGGGAGTTTGAATCTCTCAAACTAACCTGGCCGTGGCTTCAATAGAAAGGAAGTGAATCACACATTTTATTTCTAAAGAACAAGAACAAGACTCAAAGACAAGGCTTTGAAGAAAATACTTTGTTTTCAAATTTAATTTCAATGGTGGTCTATCTTTACAATGAGATCGTGCTGAGCTTATATAGTGCTCCTAGCAATGGTCCTAAACCTAAAAAGGAGAAAAGGAAATCATACATTTAAAATATATGGATGTTGGCCATTAATGTCTAGTTTAGCCAACAAGGAAAGTGTATATGCTTGTATCTTGAGAGCTTTGGGGTGAATGTAATGTGTCTAGGTACATCCTGGATGCTTTGGAAAGTCTTCAATACGTGCCCAAGTTTCAAGGAATAGAGATATTGCAATCTGAACACATTAAGTGCACTTCGGTCCATATATGGCAAGTCTTGGAGGAAAGAGATTCGCCTGATCCTCTGGTGGTTGGTGCATGGTAGGTTTATTTTGGGCTTCCTTAGGGCCTTAATAATATCTCCTGGACGCCATGTTTTGGTTTGCAAGTGATTAAACCAGTTGGGCATCTCACTTGCCATAAACGGCTCCAATCGGTTCATTTGAAGGCACGGATGGACCCACCTGGTCCAAGGCGTGTTTAAGCTTCTAGAAGTGCTTAAGGGAACTCCTAGAAGTACCAAAAAGTCTCCTGGTCGCCAAAGAAACGTTTGGAGACTTTCATATAAGGAAAGTTCCAAATATGGTAAGTTTCGATAACTCCAATTTGATGTATGTTGCATGACTTGATCTGGCCTTGTTTTGGGTGAGCTGCATGTCGCCGCGTGTCCTCTGTGAGTCAGGGTTATATGCCAGGTTTGGTCTTGGCTGGCTGCTTCTTGGTTAAGCTTGGATTCATGAAGATACATACACCCATGTATCCTTTTGCGCGTATTTGGCCGCCTTTGTGTTCCTTGGGCCGGCCGGGCCGGGCAATTGGCCGGGGGTTGTGCCGAAGACCTCATCACTACACATGCCACTTATACATAAAACATTTTCATTTTTTATTTTATTTTATCTTTCTTCTTCATTCACCCTCTTCCTTGGATTTATTTTTTCACCAAGACGGTTAGAGATAAGCATGGGGGAGGTGACATTAACGGTCATATTTGGATTATTTTGCATTATAAATATATTTATGCAATAGAAAAACACAAAAAAAAAAAACAAATAAAAAAATCATTGTCATTTACATTCCATGTGTTAGGATTGAGTTTACAAGCATATATGATTTCATTTAAATTTGCATATGTCTAGATTGCCTTGACTAAGTTGCACTTAGCACTAAAATTGGAACTCTTGCTAAGAGTACTATGATGCTTGCACCATTTCAAAAGTTGGGAATCTTGTAGTGTACCACAACCTATTAGGATGATCATTTTTTTGGAATTGAAATGTGTCTGATTTGATTCTAACTCTATAAATTAGAACTTTAACTAGATTTGAAATGATCTTACGTGCATCTTTCCTAAGACTTGGTCATGGATATTGATATACTCATTCGGGTTTTCTTTCACCTTTATACCATCCTCTGCTAACCCCAATGGCCGAATCCCCATCTTTGGGACTGTTACGCCACTCCCCAGCCCAATATTTTCCTTGAAGACAACACTACTCTTGTGTGTGAACCTTATGTTATAAACGCTTGGGATTGTGGCCGTGATGCTCTCGGACCGGGTGCAAAGATCTTGGGCGAGAATCTCAGCCTTAGGCTTCATAGGGTAGTTTGGACGTGTGTTTGGGGTGGTGGGGTGATATGAACCACATGAGGTGTGAGAGGTCTCGTGATAAATTACGATTCTAACTCTAAGTGTTTGGGTCTCAACTAGGTTTATAGAATTCAAAAGAGTTTTGTGCGCAAAGAGTTTTTAAAAGAAAATTCGATTCTTTATTGATATGAGGGAAAAGTTGTTAAACTACAATGCTGAATGAGCCTTAATAATATGCTTGGCAGCCTTGACCTTATAGGGTCAACACCCAAAAGAAAAAGGAAAAGATACAAAATTGCAAAAGGAAAAATACAACAAATGGAAACAACCGAAAAGTAAAACTATTTAATGTTATTGACTCAATAAAAAAGGAAATATACTAAGTCTTACCCTGAAAAACAGAAAAGGCAATATAGAAATGTAAAACTTACCTTCTTACCTTTCGGCCAAGAAATAGAAAGTGGCCGACTTTGTGGTAGACACGCACCTAACTCTCAATCATGCACTTGAAGTAGGTTTACATTCTTCTGGGACTTGACCTCCTTTTCCACAAGAGCCTATGCTTCTGGAGCAGCTTGGTGAAGTGGTAGGCATTTGGTTTGCTTGCTGCATTCTTGACCCGTAGTCGAGTTGCCTTGGTCTTCTAGAAGCCCTTCCACGAACAAGCTTAATTTATGGTAGAGTGCTCGAGTTCTGCTTCTGGTTATTGCTCCTGGTGTCACCATTGGGGCTGAATGCTCTTCTAGATTCATGCCTTGGAGCTGGCTGGTCAGTGGGTCTGAGTCTTTCATAGTGTTGCTCGTGCTGGCCATCTCGTCGCTTGATCTGGTCATGTCCCCCATGCTGATACCACTAAAAGAAAACATTACTATTTTCGACGGTGTTTCCAAAGGAAATAGTATAGTCAGAATATTCCGACGGTTTGTCGATAGTTTTCCGATAGATTGCCAAGCGAAGTAAAATTGTCGGTAAGTAGTCGGTAAATCCCGAAGTCTGCATCACCATTGGGAATTCGATGATAAAACTGCGATGGACATCCGTCCAATTACCAACGACATCAACGGCATCGGGCTCTCCTTGCTTCACCGTCAGTAAGTTCCGACAAAATCAAAACCGTCGGTCTTTAACGACTAGTTCCCAATGGATTTGGTTGTTCAATGTTCAAATTAGATTCCACGTAATTATTTTTTTAGTTGACTAAATCTTAATGTTGTCGGAAATCTGTCGGTATTTATGATGACTTTCTGACGAAGTCCTATTCTTTGGCAGTTGATTGTTTGACCAATTTGTATACCTAGAGGTTCGTCGGTACGTCGTCGGAAACTGTCCGGAAGTGGTCGGAAACCATTGGGAATACGTTGGAATAGACAAAACAAACTTCACCCGGATATTCTTAAGAATAATCTGTAAAAAATTCATGATAATCTGTTAAAAATTCGTGATAATCTATTAAAAATTTGTGATAATCTATTAAAAATTCGTGATAATCTATTAAAAATTCATGATAATCTGTTAAAATTCGTGATAATCTTCTAATTTCCATTATAAATACGCTCTTCTCCTTCACAATTTCAGCAGAACAAAAAATCTTAACAAAATTTCTTCTTCAGGTTCTTATGATTATTTTCGATCGTGGATGGATAAACCTCGGTATGATTTAGCTACATGGGAATTGACGTATGAATTTGCGCAAGGTATTGAGGAGTTCATGATATTTGCATCAAACAATAGCATGACATTAGAATACGGTAAAATGTATTGTTCGCATATTAAATGTCAAAATCATAGATTAATATCTATTAGAGAAGTAGATAATCATTTGTATAGCACTGGATTTATGCCGGGTTACAAAATATGGTATTCACATGGAAAAAACTGATGCAATGATGCAATATTATGGTAGTACTTCCAAAAGGTTAGATAGTACTAATGTTAGAGTGGAGGAACCGGCATCAGATGTTGATATAAATGGAAGTACTGTTCAGATGGTGAATGATGCGTTTCATGAACAAAGAGCTTTGTACATTGAAGATTGGAGTAGAATAGAGGAACCTAATTTGGAAGCTCGGAAATTTTTTGATATGTTAGATGCATCGAAGCAGCGTTTGTATAAAGGATGTAGAAATGGATTATCGCCTTTATCTGATGCAAGCAGGTTAATGACGATAAAGACGAATTTCAACTTAACTGAAGGTTGTGTGAATGCAATAGATGATTTTGTCAGAGATATATTACCTGAAGATAATATTGCACCTGATTCATATTATGATATTCAAAAACTTGTAGCTTGTCTTGGATTGCCGTATCAGATGATCGATGTATCTATTCAGAATTCCATGATCTATTGGAGAAATGATGAAAACCGCATGAAGTGCATATTTTGTCACAAACCTCGATTTCAAGAGACAAGCGGCAAAGTACATATTCCACATAAATGGATGTGGTATTTCCCATTAAAAGAGAGGTTAAAGAGGTTATATCAATCTGAACACATGGGAAAGCCTATGAGGTGGCATGCAGAATATAATTCAAATGGAAAAATTATGCATCCCTTGAATGCAGAAGCATGGAAACATTTTAAAGAGTTTTATCCTAATTTTGCATATGAGCCTAGGAAGGTATACCTCAGGTTATCTACAGATGGATTCAACCCTTTTGGGAAGCATGGGAGGCAATATTCGTTGTGGCCAGTTTTAGTGACATCTTATAATTTGCCTCCTTCGTTGTGCATGAAATGAGAGTTTTTGTTTCTAACAATTCTCATCCTCGGTCCAGAGCATCCTAAGTGATCGCTTGATATTTTCTTGCTTCTACTAATTCATGAGTTAAAAATGTTGTGGGAAAATGATGTCGAAGCATTCAATGTTTCCAACCAACATAACTTCTTCATGCGAGTAGTACTTGTGTGGACCATAAGTGATTTTCCAGCATATGGTATGTTATCAGGATGGTCGACGCATGGAAGGTTAGCATGCCCATATTGTCAAGATAATACTGATGTGTTCCAACTGAAACACGGATGAAATACTAGTTGGTTCGATTGTCATCAACGCTTTCTCCCACAAGATCATCCATATCGCCGGAGCACGACATTGTTTACGAAAAACAAAAAACAATTTTTTGGTCCACCTCCTATTCTTGACGGGAATACTATGATGACTCAACTTAGAGATTTTGGTGCTGAGAAAATGGCTTCATGTGGAGGTAACATGAATTATCCTGTTGATGGTTGTGGCGAATGCCATAATTGGGACAAGAAAAGTATGTTTTTGGGATTTGCCATATTGGAAGGAACATTTGTTGCACCATAATCTAGATGTTATGCCCATTGAGAAGAATGTTTTGACAACATAATTAATATCGTTCTAAATATGCAAGGAAAAACGAAAGATCATTGTCAGATATTTGAAAGTTAGATTGGATTTTCCAGATATTTGTTCCTTTAAGAAACTACATGTAATGTCAAATGAAAAATCATTGTCTCCCCGCCTTCTGGTTGAATGCGCATGCAAAAGACGAGTTCTTTGAGTTGATTAAGCATAGTGTCAAATTTCGAGACGGATACGCATCAAATTTTGTAATTGTGTCGATACTATTGAAGGCAAATTTAGATTGATTATCATGTTGTCATGCGAAATACTATTCCCATTTTCCTTTAGCGATCTTTTGCCTAAAAATGTCCACGGAGCAATTGCAGGTACGTTTACATTATTTATTTATAATCATAATTTTCTGGGATTAAATTTTTATTATGTAGGGAATGGTGCTTTTTCCGAGATTTATGTATAAGATCACTTACTAGATACGATATCCGAAATTTGGAGGAAAAAATACCGGTTCTCATTTGGAACCTCGAGAAAATATTTCCACCAGCGGTTTCTTATGTTATGGAACATCTTCCTGTTCACTTCCCTAGAGAAGCAGCGCTTGGAGGACCTGTTCAGTACCGATGGATGTATCCTTTCAAGAGATATATTTTCCACCTAAAGAAAAAACTTAAAAATCTTACCAGGGTTGATGGTTCAATCGTCACACACAGTGTTAATGAGGAAACATCTAACTTTGCCATCTACTGTTTTCCATCGGAAGTCCAAACAAAAAGTAGACGACCTACACGACATGATGATGGAGGAAAAAAACCAAGCTATCAAGTGTATGTGCCAGAAGTATTTGCACAAATTGGACGTTTAAGTGGAAAACAAAAGACACGACGCCTATCAGAGGAGGAACAGAGACACTTGCATCTGTATATTTTGACAAATTGCGATGACGTTTTGGAATATGAAAGGTACATTGAATTTGTAATGTTTTTTTAATTGTTATTATAATTTATTTTTAATTATTTTGTTTATAATTATCAGGATATACATGGATCAAATACGTCTTCATTATCAAATTACACAGAGAATGAGTTGGTCGAACTTAAAAAGAGCGAATTTACAAGATGGTTTCACTTTTACGTCAGTGTTACGTACCACAATTAATTATGTAATTTTCAATAATAATTTCCTATATATATATATATATATAGTTGAGTGTATTCAATTATTTTGCAGGTTATTATGGGTCCACTAGGTGGATAACGTTTCCCACGTGGTTAGTTGAGTTGGTGAGTGGTCTTACATTTACGGCAAAATCGTATCCAATGTACTGCACTCGTGGATATTCTTTTAAGAGTCATCGCGAAGGAATCTCACAAACAACTTGTAATTATGGTATATCATCTCAATCTGGTGAAATTGTATAGAACGGTGTTCTTCGTGAAATATTACAACAATGCAAACCTCCCAAGGAATGCACTTCTGGATGCGGTTAAGATAGGCTTTGGAACAGAATGAACCGAAATTCAATCTTTTCAAAGGTTGTGGATTGAATGGTCACACAGTAGATGTGGAAAAGCCTACTGATTTACCTAAGATAGTAGCGATATTAAACACTAAGGATACTAAATGTTAAATGAAGGATATTCAACACCAACAATCAGATTAAGAAGAGAATCACTCTCAAACTTAACAAAAGAAGTTGTTTTTATTTGAAAAGTTGAAGATGAACTTTACAACTGAAAGCCCCTATTTATACTATAAGAAGACGTAAATAGGAGGAGCCTACAACATTAAAATGGTTGAATTTACAATGAAAGACTTGACCAAAGACCTTGACTTCATTAACTATTATTTTGACTATGAATGTAGACACTTTTCCCCCCTTGATGACGCCAATTCGGGCCATTTTTAAGAGAACTCCTTTTGATTTTAAGCAACAAATTGGGCTGGTTGTAATGTGATTCATTTGCCTCATTAAAAACCTTACCAAGAAAACCCAATGGAAGAAAAATTGGATAAGAGAAAAAGAGTACAAATGGATCACATACCCATTTGTATGTTGTCTTGAGTTTGTACTAAAATCAGAGTGCTTTTAGGCACTTCTCCATTCAAGCTCAAGTGAATTTGTTCTGCATTCTCCTTGTTGAGCATGTTGCTGATTGCCTCTTTGAGTTTTTTGGCCTTGGCTCGGGTTAATGGTCCAGCTGGTAGTGCACGAGATTCTTCATGTTCCACTGGTTCATTCCTAGCCATGTGATTCTCCTTTTGTGTACTTTCCATGCTTGTATCATCCCCCTGCTCTTGAAAAGGATTTGAACTCAAATCTGGTTCATATGCAATGAAAGGCACAAGATCATAAGCATTGAAGCTTGAACTCACATTATACTTACCTTGAAAATCAATTTGGTAGGCATTGTTTCTGATCTTCTTAATTATCTTGAAAGGTCCATCATTTCTGGACATAAGTTTGGATTTCCTTTCAGCTGGAAATATTTTTTTCCTCAAGTGAACCCACACGAGGTCTTCCACCTCAAATACCATTTCATGTCTTCCTTTGTTGGCCTTTCTCGCATATTGTTGGGTTTTGGCCTCAATATTCTTCCTTACATTCTTATGGATCTGTTTAAAAATCTCAGCTTTTCTTTTTCCATCAATATTAGCTCTTTCACTTAAAGGCAAAGGGATTAGATCCAAAGGAGATAAAGGATTGAAACCGTACACAATTTGAAAAAAGAATACTTAGAAGTAGAATGTACGAAATGGTTATATGCAAATTCAGTATGTGGTAAACATTCTTCCCATGTTCTAAGATTTTTTTTGATTAATACACGCAATAAAGTAGACAAAGTTGTATTAACTACTTCAGTTTGACCATCCGTTTTTGGGTGACATGTTGTAGAAAACACCAACTTAGTTCCTAACTTAGACCAAAGAGTTTTCCAAAAGTAACTCAAGAACTTAGTGTCTCTATCAGAAACTATGGTCGTAGGCATTCCATGCAAGTGAGCTACCTCTTTAAAGAACATATTAGCTATATGCAATGCATCATCAGTGTTGTGACACGCTATAAAATGAGCCATCTTAGATAATCTATCAACCACAACAAAGATAGAATCTTTTCCTTTCTTAGTTCTAGGAAAACCAATCACAAAGTCCATTGATATGTCAATCCATGGATGAGTAGGAATGGGTAAAGGAGTGTACAAACCATGGGGTTGAACCTTAGACCTAGCCTGTTTGCATGTGGTACACCTTGCACAGATTCTTTCTACGTCTCTCTTCCTGTGTGGCCAATGGAAATGATCCTGCATTACTTTAAGATTTTTGGCAACTCCAAAATGCCCCATCAGTCCTCCTCCATGAGCTTCCCTAACTAACAAGTCTTGAATAGAACAGTTAGGCACACATAACTATTATCATAAAATAGGAATCTTTTATGCCGATAGTATTTTCTTGAAGCAAACTTTCTGCTAGCCAATGTACACGTCTTTAAGTTCAGGATCAGTTTCATATAGCTCTTTAAATTGTTACAAAACCTAACAGCTTAGCATCAAGAGTAGAGATTAAGGCATACCTCCGTGACAATGCATCTGTCACAACATTCTTTTTACCTTTTTCACAAAGAAACTTGAGTGCTTTTTGTTCTTGCTTTCACAGCCTTTTGATTTTGCATTTTCTGAACTTTCACCTATGGTTTCCTTTGAAGTTCCAGCTGTTTTCCTTTGCTCCAACACAACCTGCTCTTGGTACACCTCCTGTGGTGTCATAAGAACAAGTGTGATCTTGTTACCTTTGTTTTCAAACGATTGCTGGTTGGTGTAACCATCATGAATGACCTTTTGATCAAACTGCCATGGTCTTCCAAGCAGAATGTGGCCAGCCTCCATTGGTAAAACATCACAAAGTATCTCATCTTGGTACTTGCCAATCATTATATGTACTTTGACTTGGCTGCTTACCTTCATTTCGTCACACTCATTAAGCCATTCCAGCTTATAAGGCTTTGGGTGCTTGAACACTTCCAGACCTAACTTGTTTACCATAGTTTCACTAGCCACATTAGTGCAGCTGCCTCCATCAATAATGATGCTGCAAACCTTTCCTTTGACGTGGCATCTTGAGTGAAACAGGTTCTCTCTTTGCTCATGTTCTTTGGTTTTTATTGTACACTTAGGGTTCTTCTTGTTACAATAATTCTCCTGCCATAGGAGGTTCAAGATGCTCTTCTGAAGAATTAGAAAAGACTTATTTTTCCTCGGATTCTATTTCACCATTATCCAACAGAATCATGATCTTGTTGTTTGTGCATTCATTCGTATAATGCCCTCGTCCTTTGCATTTGAAACACTTCATATCTCTTGTTCTAGTAGATGTAGTAGCTTCAGATTTGCCCTTGACATCTTGAGTGGTTGTTGAAGGTTTGGAATCAACATTAGCAAACTGCTTTCCTTCCCTTTGGTAGCTAGGCTTATTTTTAGTTGCTCCATAACTTGGCCTAGTATAACTTTTTCTTTTTAGCTGCTGTTCCACCAGTATAGCTTTGTGCAACATTTCCTCTAGCTCCATATAATGTTCGAGCTCCATTTTATCTTGAATGTCACGGTTAAGTCCTCCTAAAAATCTTGCCATAGTATATTCTCTATCTTCTAAAATATCTGCCCTGATCATGAGGGTTTCCAACTCTTGCTAATAGTCCTCGACACTTCGGCTTCCTTGATTGAGTCTCCTTAGCTTTTGGTGAATTTCACGGTGATAATGGATGGGCACAAACCCTTTCCTCATTATGGCTTTCATCTCAGCCCATGTTTCTAGTGGATACTCACCATTACGTCTTCTAGAAGTCACCAATTGATCCCACCAGCTGAGTGCATACTCATAAAATTTAGTAGCAGCTACGCGAACCTTGTTGAACTCGGAATAGTGTTGAAAATCAAACACCAGCTTGATCTTCTTCTCCCATTCCAGGTAACTGTCTGGATCATTTTTTCCATAGAATGATGGTATCTTAAGTTTAAGACCTCCTAAGCTGTCATTAGGCTGACCCCTTTCTTCTCTTACACGCCTAGGCCTCCTTTGGGTTATCCTATTCCCTTCACTGCCACGGCTATTGTAGGCTTCTTTTTCTGCATTATGGTCATGTCTAAAGGGATTCCTAGTTCTCCTTGGACCTCCTTCAGTGTTACTATTGTTCTGAACATCATCAAGCCGTAAATGAATGGCTTCAAGATCTATTTGTAATGCTTTCTTCATTTCTGCTACTATAGCCTCCATTAACAAGTTTGGTGCTTCTGAAGTTTGATTTCCTCCTGACATAGCTACAAATACACTTAACAAATGTGCTAAAAGTATCTGTTCTGAAAAAAAAATCGATGGAAGATGAAGAGTTGCGAGTGTGTTATTTTCTAATCTGAAAATGTAATGGGTTGGGGTCGATTTTTATGTGATAAACAGATGTAATCTTGGATAAAAAAACAACAATGCAATTATATGAATAGGTGTTTTTCGATTAATCAACTGATTCAAATCAATATACACAAACTGATGCAATCTAAGGAGATGGAAATGGTAAGCTATAGAGATGAGAGATAGTAATAACTGATCGGAAATGTGCTCTGATACCAAATGATGCGAACATCCCAAGGAATGCACTTTTGGATGTGGTTGAGATAGGATTTGTAACAGAATGAATCGAAATTCAATATGTTCAATGGTTGTGAATTGAAGGGTCACACAGTAGCTGCGGAAAAGAGTAAAAATTTACCTAAGATAGTAGCTTAGATATTACACACTAAGGCTACTAAATGTTGACTGAAGGATATTACACACCAACAATCAGATTAAAAATAGAATCACTCTCAAACTTAAAAAAGAAGTTGTTTTTATCTGAAAAGTTGAATGATGAAGTTTATAACTGAAAGCCCCTATTTATACTGTAAGGAGACGTAAATAGGAGGAGCCTACAACATTAAAATGGTTGAATTTACAAGGAAAGACTTGACCAAAGATCTTGACTTCATTAACTTTTATTTTGACTATAAATGTAGCCACTTCCCACCCCCACCCCCCCTTGATGACGCCAATTTGGACAAGTGAATTCCTTTTGATTTTAACCAACAAATTGGGCTGGTTGTAATGTGATTCATTTGCCTCATTAAAAACCTTACCAAGAAAACCCAATGGGAGAAAACTTGGATAAGGGAAAAAGAGTACAAATGGATCACATACCCATTTGTATGCTGTCTTGAGCTTGTACTAAAATCAGAGTGCTTTAAGGTACTTCTCCATTCAAGCTAAAGTGAATTTGTTGTGCATTCTCTTTGTTGAGCATGCTGCTGACTGACTCTTTGAGTTTCGCGGCCTTGGCTCAGATTAATGCTCCAGCTGGTAGTGCAAGAGATTCTTCATGTTCCACTGGTTCATTCCTAGCCATGAGCTTCTCCTTTTTTGTGCTTTCCATGCTCGTATCAAAGCTCACAAACAACTTGTAATTATGGTATATCATCTCAATCTGGTGAAATTGTATACAACGATGTTCTTTGTGAAATATTAGAAGTTCACTATCCAAAAATGATTGATTTGAGGTGTATTGTGTTCTACTATGACTGGTATGACCTTATCATTGGTCAACGTCAAGACGAATTCGGTGTTACATCTGTCCACTCTCGTAAACGACATAGAAAATATGATCGTTTTATACTTGCATCAAAAGCGGACCAGGTTTGTTATATTCGATATCCTCGTGTGAGGAACAAGCAAGATCCATGGATTACAGTGAGATCAATACACCCGAGAGGAATGGTATGTGGTGTTTCCGAGCAAGACCCTATGCAACAAATCACAATTGGTAACTTACATTCCATAGAGACTTCTTTCGAAGTTAACCTTGTTGTTGATGACACCACAGACGGAGATTACAACGTATTTCAAGACTCAGAAGAAGAGATTGGTGAGTTTGACGACAAAAATTTAGCTATTTCGGAATGTTCATCAGATTCAGATTAAATATGTGATTGCAATGTTTTAGTTTTATGATACTTTATTTCTAGTGTCAAATAATATTTTCTAAAAATTTTGAATTCCTGTGTGCGACGGATTTCGGACGATATTGCAACAAAACTACAACACCCGTCGCTACTCCATCGGAAAATTCTAATAAAAATTCATAGGTTTGGTATTTCAAACAACAGAATAAGCTAATCTATATTAAAAATGTTTCATTCTCTTTTGAACAAACCATATACAAAATTTAGAGATATTCCGTACGAAAAACGTCAGACTTTTTTCTGGACGTTTGCGGTACGTTAATTAATTTTTAAATATGTAATTGTTTTAAATATTTTTTAGTAATATATAAGTCAATTTCGCAGCAAGTATTTACATGGGATCTCATGAGCACAAAGTTGGTGGAAGAAGCTTTTCAAAAAGAGGCTACGGTACAATTTTTCCGCCACATGAACGAGTGGAAAAAAAAGTGGAAAAACGGAAAAGACAAACCAAGAGGGTTGAATGAGTTGGTTTGGAACAATTTAATTCGTTATTGGGAATCTTTCGCACTGAGGCCATCTCGAGTACTAATTCGGGAAAATGGAAGAGCGACCGAGGAGGCAAAGGTATTTACATTCACAATGTTGGATCGACAAGTTTTCTCAGAAGAGCCAATCAATTGGTAAATTTATTATTTTACTAATTTTATTTATTATAATTTGAATTTTTAAAAAATAGTAATTTAGTATTTTATACTTTGAGCCACAAGAATTTGGAGTGCCTTCAGATCACTTACAACTTCTCAAAGCCGTCCACACCAACAAAAATACTGGTCGCATCCAAGATGGTCCAGTTAGTGAGATCATCGAAAAAGTGAAAAAGAAAAAAATCATATTTTGTCTCAGCAGCCTCAAGTTAGGTCTTCATCTTCGGTCACCGAATTACCTCGTTCTCTGATTAACCGTCTGGTTCTTAATGTAAGTTTGATTTCTCTTTTTATTTATTTTTATATTTAATATTTTAAAAATTTTCTAATAATATTTTAAAAAATTTTACAGGAAATACCATTTTTGAAGGGTCGTCATACATGACTCGGTAGAGTTGTAGATACTAGTGGTGCAACATTTGCGGCTGCAAAATGAGGAGAACGCCCAATTTAAAGAAAAAATGGCGGCTATGGAGATAGAGATGACCATACTGAAATATTTTGTAGATTTTATGAAAACTAAATTCCCGGATTTTTCGGATGAATTTTTTCCTCCTACTGCTCCTCTTGCGATGTAATTTGTATATTTTAGATTTTGAAACATTTAAAATTTAAATATTATTATATTTTAATTTGAAATATTATTTTTATTTAATTGTATTAATTTTGTTATTAAATATTAAAAAATATTTAATAATTTAAACTTTTAAAAAAGAATTATTAAATTATTTTTGTAAATGTTCAAACCATTTCCGACGGAATGAATCATCAGACAACCGAGAAAGATCCGACGGATTGCGCTATCGCTAATCCGTTGGGAAGTGTATATCACCAGGATGGAATCGGTAAATTCCTGATGGATAGAAGCCATCGGGAAATACCGACAACAATATCCCATTAGGTTTGCGTCGGTAGTTTTCAACACCATGTTTCATCGGTATTAAGTACGTCATTCCCGATGGCTGGTTTCATCGGAAGTCATCGGTCGAGTATTGATGGACAGATTCCATCGCAAAGACGTTGGTAATTTCTGACGGATACTACCCATCAAATATTTGTTGATTATTGCCGACGGGTGTTCTATATCGCAAACTCATCGGTAATTCCCGACTATTTCCCGATGGTGCATGATTTCTGATGAAATAGTCATGACGTACATCATTTGAAATCCATCAGAAAAAGCATTTCCCAATGGATTTCCGACAAATACCGTCATCGGGAAATAGATGTTTTGTAGTGTACTCAGGCCGGCCATGTCGCCCATGTCACCACTCCGGCCGGCCATGTTTCCAATTGAGCTGGCCGTGTTGGGTAGGCCTTCTAGTTGGCCATCTTCTTGGTCAGGTACTTCTGACCGGCCATTTGATCTGGTACCCTTGTAATCCCATCCCTTTTCAGTAGGTTTTGTCCTCAAAACTAGATCATCTGTAAGAAAGAGAGCTAAATCTATTACGTTGAATGTGTTAGACGCATTAAACTCACCTGTAAGCTCGAGCCGGTAGGCATTGTTGTTGATTCTTTCAAAGATATTGAATGGCCTATCTCCTGTAGGGGCTAGCATGAAACTCCTTAAGAGGGGGAACCTCTCCTATCTTACGTGTAGCCACACTTACACACCCAATCGCCTGGTTGGAAGATTATCTCCTTTCGCCTCTTGTTGGCTTGAGTCACGTACTGCCTGGTCCTCTTCTCTAAGTTCTCCATGACCTTCTGGTGTAGCTTTTGGACGAATTCTGCCTTAGACTCTCCGTTCAGATTGGTCATCTTAGCTGGTGGCAGTGGGGTTTGCTCCAAGGGTGTTTGAGGATTGAAGCCATAGATAACTTCAAAAGGTGTCTTTGTGGTGGGCGAGTGCACGGCCCTGTTGTAGGAAAATTCTATGAATAGCAGGCACTCCATCCATGTCTTGAGGTTCTTCCCAAGTGTTGTTCTGAGAAGAGTTGACAAGTTCCAGTTGACCACCTCAGTTTGGCCATCGGTTTGAGGATGGCACGTGGTGGACAACTAAAGCTTGGTACCTAACTTCCTCCAAAGGGTTCTCCAGTAATGACTCTAGAACTTTGTGTTTTGATCTGACACAATGGTCCTTGGTACTCCATGAAAATGCACTATCTCCTTGAAGAACAATTATGCCGTTTTTGTGGCATCACTGACATCTTCAAGAGGTATGAAGTGGGCCATCTTGAAAAAATGATGTACCACTACAAAGATGGTATCCTTGTGGTTGATCTTGGGCTGGTCTAGAACGAAGTCCATCAAAATATCTACCTGTGGAGGTGTTGGTGTGGGTAGAGGGTGATACAATTCATGAGGGTGCACTCTGGACTTGGCCTTCTTACAAGTTACACATCTTAAACAATGGGCTTCTACGGCCTTCTTGCAACTTACACACCTTAAACAGCGGGCTTCTACGGCCTTCTTGATGTGTGGCCAGTAGAAGTGCTCGTTGACCACGGCAAGAGTCTTAGCGATGCCAAAATGGCCCATAAGATCTCCACCATGAGCTTCTCGTGTAATGAGTGCCCGTAATGATACTTGAGGTATGCACAACCTCCTTTCTCGGAACAACAATTCATCATAAAGATAGAACTTGTTGTGACTCCCTTTGCCACTTTCCTTGTAATTTTCAGCAAAGTCTGGATCATCCTTGTAAAGATCTTTGATGTGTTCAAATCTTAAGATCTTAGATTCCATGGTCGATATCAAGGCATATCTCTTTGATAGTAAATCAACCACGATATTGTCCTTGCCTTAGGGGAAGGTCTCAATGTATTCCATCCACCTAGCATGCCTCCCTTTGATGGTCTATTCTCTGAGGTGCTTAAGGCTCTCGTGATCAGTGTGGATCACGAACTCTTTTCATAGTAGATAGTGTTGCCAAGTCTCTAATGCATGGACTAAGGTATAGAGCTCATTGTCATAGGTGAGGTAATTTAGTGAAGCTCCACCTGGCTTCTCACTGAAGTAGGAAACTGGCCGGCCTCCTTGTGTCAAGACCACACCTATGCCAATGCCTCAAGCATCGCACTACACTTCAAACGTCTTGTTGAAGTCATGCAAGACGAACACTGAGGCATGAGTGAGGCTGTCCTTCAAGGCTTGGAACTCCTTCTATTGGGCTTCTCCTCAGTTGAATCCCACATTCTTCTTCACAACCGCCAAAACGGAAGCAATACTGCTGAATTTTGGCACGAACCGCTTGTAGAAGCTGGCCAGTCCATGAAAGCTCCTCACTTGGCTGATGTTGCCAGGTGTTGGCCACTCTTGTATGGCTCGGACCTTTTCCTCATCAACCTGTAGGTCTTGTTAACTTACAAAAAAACCTAGGAAGACAAGTTTATTAGTACAAAATGTGCACTTCTTGAGATTGGCGTAGATCTCTTCTTGCCAAAGGGTTCTTAGCACCATCTCAAGATGTGAAATATGGTCTTTTAAAAACTTACTACAAACTAATATGTCATCAAATTAAACCACAACAAACTTACTTGTATACGCCCTAAGAACTTGGTTTATAAGACGCAAGAGGGTGCTTGGGGCATTAGTGAAGCCAAATGGCATGATTGTCCACTCGTACAACCCTTGATTAGTTTTGAAGGCATTCTTCTTTTCATCGCCTTCCTTCATTCTGACCTGGTGGTACCCACTTTTGAGGTCTATTTTTGAGAATATTGTGGTTCCACTTAGCTCATCCAGCATGTCATCCAACCGCGGTATGGGCTGCCGGTACTAGACTGTGATGTTGTGGATGGCCTGGCAGTCCACACACACACACGCCATGTTCCATCTTTCTTTGGAACCAACAACACTGGCATGGCACATGGGCTGAGACTCTCTCGAACATACCATTTCTCTAGGAGCTCCTTAAACTGTCTCTCAAGCTCCTTGGACTCCTATGGGCTCATTCTGTATGCTGGCCGGTTGGGAAAAGCTGTTCCAGGCACGAGATAAATTTGATGCTCAATGCTGCGTAATGCAGGCTGGCCGGCTGGTATTTCCTCAGGGAACACATCCTTGAACCGGTTAAGTAGGGCGGCAATTTCATGAGGTACCTCTATCTCTTCTTTTCCTGCACTCAAAACCTCCTTAAAGACCATTAGAAGCATCAAGTCCTTAGAGGCCAAATCTCTTTGGTCATGACTTGGTTGGATAAGAAAGAAGGTGGCCAGGTTGCAATGGTACCACATCACAGATGAAATGGTACCATCACACGCTCATGGATTTTGACCTCAACCTAGTCGTCTAACCATCTTAGCTGGTATGATTGGGGTGTTTAATCTTCTCAAGACCTCGATTATCAACAATGTATGCACTGACCACGTTAGTGCAAGAGCCACCATCTATAATGAGGTTACATATCTCTACTTTGATGGTGCATCGACTGTGGAATATGTTTTCTCTTTGAATGGTCTCGGATGGGTCGACCAATGCACTTAGGATGCCGCATGTTACTAACACTTCTCCCACGTCTGTATACTCTATGTCGCCATACTCTCCTTCTGGCTCCATCTCTTCTTCATCCTGATACTCATACTCTCCAGCCTCCATGATCAACATGACTCGGTTGTTTGGGAACTCCCTTGAAATGTGGTCATGCCCCCTACACTTGAAACAAAATATGTCACGTGATTTTTGAGGGTTGGATAACTTACTTGGCTCGGCCTGTTGGTCAAGAGTTGGTTCAGTGGCCTTGCTTTTGAATCGTGACTCGATCTCAAGGCCGTTGCTCCATTGGCTTGCTGCTGCCATTGCTTGGCGTCCAAGGTGTCTTAAGCCTGTTGCGTAGGTCCTGGTCTTTGTGTTTGATTTTTTGTAGCCTGGACAGAGACGTGAAAAAGGTCCTTGAAGTTGTTGTAGATTTTCCTTTCCACCTTCCGACTGATCTTCTCTTGCAAGCCATACAAGAATTGAGCCATGTATGCTTCCTGATCGCCATTGAGCTCCAGCCTGTTTCTTAGCCTCTCAAACTCTTCATAGTACTCCTCTACTGACCTTGTGTGCAGCTTAAGAGTTCGAAAACGTCATTTCAAATCTCTGTGAATGTAAAGAGGGATAAACCTTTTCCTCATGAGGTCTTTCATGTCAAACCATGAGTCTATGGGTCTTAGTCTCTTCTTTCTTCGGTCAGAGACCTCACGGTCCCACCATATGAGAGCATTGTCCATGAGCTGAGTTACTGCCATGGAGATCCTTGTAGGCCCTGACTGGTTGTAATCAAAGATATGATCCATCATTCCCTCCCAATCTAGATATGCCTCGGGGTCTACTTTCCTGCAAAGGTAGAGGAGTTAGTTTAACATCTTTATGAGATACCCAATTGTACGCGTAGTCCTCTCCATATTCTTGATGCCTTGGAGGTACTCATGGCGTTGGGGTGTGGGCGTATGGCTGGTAGCCATCATCTTCCTCCTCTGGTTGTCGTGGGTCCTCTCGGCCTAGAGTTGTAGTCGTGAGGCCAGTGGCCTTCTTCTTCATCCGGGTTGGGACGTTCCTGCCCTGGCCGTGGCCTAGGGCAGTTTTAGGCTTTGGTGTGGCCATGTTCATTTGCCAGCCCTCACGTTTCTTATGGGTTGGAACCTCATTGGCTGCTCCACATGCTCAAGTCTCTCTCCAATTGAGGCAAGTTGAGTTTGTAGTGTGGTGAACATAGCCATCATGGCTTCGGTTGCATATTAACTTGCATTCTCTGCCATCACGTGCTGCAAGTAGAAAAGGGTGAGTTGATCCAAGATTTATTCTAGGAGTTGGCTTTTATAATAGGGGAAATTTATAAGAAAAGGTAAACAAGAAAAAGGAAATAATAAGGGAAAAAGGAAAACAATGAGAAAAAAGTGATAAAAAGGAAATTCTCCTAAATGCTTTTTGGTAGTTTTTTTTATATTTTTATTTTAACTTAATGGTAATGGAAACATAATATAGAAAAATGGAAAGACAACTTATGATGCAATAAAATCGATTTTGGTTCTTGGACCCTAAGCCCTAGCGATACGCGTACATGAGGTTAGGTGCCAAGTTGGTTTTTTAATTTCTTTTTTGAAAGAGACTAACTATACTAATGCATGAAATAAAACAAAAGGTTAAGAAAGGATAGATACAACAAGGTTTTTAAGAGTTTAAGCTCTGATACCAAAAATGATATAAGCTTGGAATTCTCTTCTAGATCCATGTCTTGAAATTGGCTGGTCAGTTGGTTCTAGTCTTCCATTGTGTTGCTCGTGCTCGACATCTTGCTGCTTGTTCTGACCATGTCGCCCATGCTGTTACTCGGGCTGGCCATGTCACCCATGCTGTTACTCGGGCTGGCCATGTCGCCCATGCTGTTACTCGGGCTGGCCATGTCGCCCATGTCAACACTCGGATCGGCCATGTTGCCAATTGAGCCGGCCGTTTTGGGCAGGCCTTCTGGTCGGCCATCTTCTTGGTCAGGTCCTTCTGGCTAGCCATTTGATCTGGTGCCCTCATCATTATGTAAGGCCTTTTTACTATAATGGTTAATTCGCAAAACATGTTGAGTTTTTAGAATGGCAAGGCTAGGACTTTCATGTGGATGCTAGCTTCACACTATAAGCTCAACATAGGTTAGGATTTGGGTGGGCTTGTTAGAGAGTTTGATTATGAGATGAAAAGGAAAAGAAAGAGAAAAAATGAGAGAAACCCAAAAAGGAAATGTGTAGGTTTGTGCATAAGAAAAAGGGAATGAGAATAGGTTAGTAAAGAAGGCAAAGCCTAGATCCATTATCAAGAGTAGAGGAGAAAATAAGAAAAAGATCTAGAAATGAACAGTGATTCCAATGAGCCCAATTAATAACTACCCTCAAATGGCCAAAAAGAGAAGTTCAAAGTGAGAAAAGAAGATAGGCAAAAAAGCCTTGAAAGGGTGGGTAACTTATGATGGGATTGAGTTGAGTTTGAGTTACAGAGTTTTATGCTATAACATGGGTAGATGAAAATCTTGCCTTTTAGGCATCATTGTTTTTGACTCTTAGTGTTTAGTGAAAGTTCCATTCCTTTTCAAGAGAATCCTTCCGATTACTTGAACCACCTTATCTCGCTTTAGAAACCCTTTCTCCCTAACCAAATGAACTTGTCTTGATTGATCCATTGAAAGAGTCACTTATGCTTTTAATTGAATGTTAAGAGCAGTTGCCCGATCTGAGCACCAGCCAGATCGCATAAGATCACACCATCGCAGTGGGATTGAGTAGGTTGGCAGGATCGGCAGCTATGATCATCCGAACGGCTCGGCAGGTCTGGCTGGGTTGTGCACGAGTTGGTTCGAGATCGCCCTGATGGCAGATCTTAGGATGGGCTCGGAGCTTTCTTGGACTGACATGATTGGGCAACTGCGATCGGGCAACTGTGATCTTATGGGAAAAAATGGCTCGGGATCGGCATGTGCGATCTGGCAGGTGCTCAGAAGGTACGGGATCGGGCATGTGGCTTGGCAGGTACATGATCGGGCATGTTGCTTGGCAGGTACGCGCTCGGGCATGTTGCTTGGCAGGTACGCGCTCGGGCATGTTGCTTGTCAGGTACGCACTTGGGCATGTGATTGCATGGGCAGGTGCAAATGGGCGTGTGGCTTGGCTGGTACGCGATCAGGCAGGCACGATTGGCCGGATGAGATTGGCCTGATCGCATGGGCAGCGGGGAGTGTGTGAACTTGTCTTTCAAGCTTTGGAATGCCTCCTCTTGCGCCTGCTCCCACTTAAATCCCACATTTGTTTTTGATAACCTCAATCAAGACTTATAACAAAACGTTAAGAAAATCCTTCATCAACCTTTTTACAATAGCACACACATATATATAAAGTAATTAACCAACTTTAGTAAGTCGGTGAAATGGTAATCGCCATTTTCTAAACTCCCCCCTGATTATCCATTATAAAAGTATTACGTATTGCCTCGCTAAAAACCTTATCATGTAAAAATCCAATTGCAAAGAAAGTAAAGACAAGTTGAATTCGATAAACAAGAAATATGGACAGTGGGCAACGCATTCAATTCAGGGAAATCTTCCTTTGACTAGCGATTCTATAGGTTCGTTTAGATAAATACCTAAGACTTAGAACACTATCTAGTAGACTGATCCACTCTCGTGGTAACAGCTCATTCACTAGCATACAGATTACAAGTCTTTTGCACAGCAATCTATTGCCTTAGACATCAACTCTCGTTGGCTAAGATGCAACAAGGATGTTTATGCCTACCTACAGGCTCTGTCTACACTTCTTAGGAGCAGAACATCATCGATCTAAACATTGATTAGCTAGTTCAATCTCTAGCATTAAGAATACCCTAAACATCATAGATTTGTCATCAATCTACTTAAACAACCCTATTTCAATATCAGATTCCCCTAATCTACCTTACCCACAATCTATACAGAAAACTACTTAAACATATTCAAGAAAACAGTAAACATGAAGAAGTAAAAGCAAAGAAACATAAGATAAGAGATAAGATAGAGAAATCCTTCACTAGTAACCAAGAGTGGAAGAACAAAGGTTGAAACCAATCTCTCATCTGTCTAAAAACGTCCAGAGCAATAAACTAATATAAAATTGAATAAAACTTAGATTAAAAGTGTTTAAGAAGGGTTTATATAGTATCCCTAACAATTAGGTTTAATCCCAGGACAAACCGGGTATGAAAAATAGGTTTAAGGTGAGTTGGGCTCGGGTTGGGCTGAGATCGGCCATGTGAGATCGGCCATTTGGCCTATCTCTTGATGGGATGTGGATTTTGGGACTGATCCAAGATCGACCATGGTGAGACCGGCTGTTAGGCCGGTCTGGTGATGAGCCTAGGCGATCAGCCATGGTGAGACCGGCCACTAGGCCGATCTGGTGATGGGCATGGGCCTTT